>SJYX01005802.1:133298-301781 GCA_006410675.1 Oreotragus oreotragus | reverse complement strand
AGGGGGGAGAAGGGGCTATAAGCTGATGAAGACAATCTGCCCTTTGAAAACTACAGAATCTTAGACTAGAGGGCACCTAGAAAGTTATCACATTCATTCCCTACCTCCAGGTCACACTTCTCAATTTCTAATGATTTGTGAAAAATAATAAAAATTCTCTTTCTGTAAACCAGTTCCATTTTCTGATCTAACCCCGAATCCTCTCCTCACACAAAGCAGCCTCTCCTGTAGCTGCCTCCTAAGTTCCCCCACTGTAGGCAGGGGAAGTTGTCTCTCCAGCCTTACCTAAATTCAGAATGCAAAAGAAACATTTGCAGAATTAGAGTATGCATTTTTTCCCATTATGCCTTTTCCTCAAAATGATGTTTACAGAGCAATTTAGAGACAGGTTACAAATCTGGGATTAATGGTTATTCCTCTTTAAAGTTAATAATAGCTAATAATAATAGCTAACACACCACTATGTACCTTACACATAGAAAGATCTTTATGATAATGTTTCATTTCATCTTCACAGCAATGCTATGACATAAGCATTCCTTTTCTAATTGTGTCTGCACAATGAGGAAGCAGCAATGCAGAGGGCATAAATAGGTTGCCCAAAGCCACACAGCTCATGAGTGGAAGAGGGGGCATTCAAACCTGGCAGACTGGCCAGGGTCCATGCCCTTAACCACTGTATTACACTGTCTCTGAGCAGGGTAGGAGACAGGGAAGCAAATGGAATGGTTTGTTAAGATTACTCTTAGGTCAAAGATTCTACAATTCTAACTTTGCTTTATCTGGCTAAAGGAAAGTACTTCTACCTTAACCGTCACAGAAATATTATACCTCCTTTGAGCAAAGTTGGGGGCAATGACAGGGTGCTTAAAACAGCACAGTTAGCGTGTGTGATTTAATAACCATTCTCTACACCAATAGCAAAGTTACTTCTGTTCTACTAACGTCACATTAACCTCTTTTTCTGTCAAGTGCAGGCCTAAACAGGCCTGTAGTTTTCATTTTACTTCACTCTCTGGGGAGAAACTTTTACTTGTCAAAGCAGTTCCTGCTACACATAAGTAATAACTAGCTGATTTCTAAAATATGGCTTCTTTATATGACTACCAAATACACGTTCCCCCCAGTTAATGACAAAAGGAGAGCTGATAATTAACATGCTTGGAAACAGGGGGGACAGAAAAGGTTTCTATTTTAAATCTTGAGACTGCAATGGCCTTGGACAACTTCTGGTCTCCCTGCAGTTCAGCCTGACGTCAATGGAAAAGGGACTGAGTGAGAACTGTGCCTCTGAGCGGCTTCCAAAGAGTGGTCTTAAGAATATAAAATCTACTAAGTTGCTCAACATGGTGTAGCATGAGTGTTTGAAAACAAGTGTGCTATTCTGCTCCAGCTGAAGTGGGCAGGGTTAGAAAAGGCTGTTTCTACTCAGGGCCCTTTTGTGAGTGGAGATTATGCAATTTAACCATGTCCCCATGCTCTTTGTAAAGTGTGAATCAAATTTTCTGTCAGGGAATAGTATTTTCCACACCCGTGTAGAGAATAATTTGAAAACCTCAGTGGCTTGCCAGTTTTCACGAATTCTGGCTCTATATGACCAGGGAATATGTAATTTTTTGCCTGTAGCCCTACGCCAATCTCCACATGCCAGGAGATGAAGCTCTGTGGGTGGTTGCTTCCTGGGAAAACTGATACCCATCACCTTGTATGCCCTTCAGTAGAGGTGAACCCATGGCTGGAAAGTCTCTAGCTGTCGTGACATTCCTTCCCAAAATTTAGGCTTTTGGAATAGGAAAAGGGTCCCCAACTTCTCTGATGCTACAGTCCCTCAGTAGAACACTACTGAGCATGTCCATCATAAATGTACATTCGTTTTTATATAAATTATGCACCCATGCTAACATCCATGCCAGGTGCATCACAAAACATATACATAAAAGTACCATTTTAAAAGAACACATGAAAAATAGACAAAATTATAGATTTTCTTCCTGCACAAAAACGGATACCTATCCTCCACTTTGGAGTCCCCTGATCTAGCCCAATCTCCTCATTTTATAGATGAAGACACTCCGCTCAAAGAGGTAAAATGACTTTTACTGGGAGTCATCAAGTTCACCTAGAACTTACACATCTTGACCCTAGCTCAGTGCTTCTTGAAGTTTCTCAACATCAGTCTGTGCTACCTCTCCTAGGGACATTTGGAAGAACATAAGGTCTCTGAATTTGTCATAATGCCTGGATATGGTGGCACTCACGAGCACAGGTCAGGGATGCTAAACATTCTACAATCCAGGGAATAGCCTTCCACACAAAGACTACTCTAGTCCAAATGACAAGAGGGCCATGCTGGGAGCAACCCTCTCAAGATGGGCTTCTTTTTCCCAAGTTTTTCAAAAATTCGTGACAAGTCCATGTTATTCTCAATGCACAAACCATGCTCCTGGATTCTTATATGTCACGTTCATTCCATTTCACTTTTCTCTACAACCTTAATCATATTTGTCAGAGAAACTCATCATTAGAGCCCTTGTAGAATTCCTATCATTTTATGATCCTCTCTACTAGGATTTCTTAACCTTGGTACTATCGACATTTAGGCCTGGATGACTTTTTGTGTGGGGAATTGTCCTTTGCATTGCAGATGTTAAGCAGCATCCCTGAGCCCTATTCACCAGAATCCAGTAACATCCCTCCCCAGTTATGCCAATCAAAATACCCTGCATATATGCTACGTCACTTCGGTCATGTCTGACTCTTTGCGACCCCATGGACCATAGCCCGCCAGGCACCTCTGTCCATGGGATTCTCCAGGCGAGAATGCTGGAGGAGATCCTCCTCCTCCAGGGGATCTTCCCAACCTCGGGACTGAACTCACATCTCTTGCAGCTCCTGCATTGTAGGCGGATTCTTTATTGTTGAGCCACCAGAGAAGCTTCAAAATACATGCAAGCATTCCCCAAACCACCCACAGTTGAGAACCACTGCTCTAGACCAAAGCTGCAAGTGAGAAAACTATGCAGGCATAAGGAGATGAGACATCCCATCACCTCATCCCTAATTTTTTCTGTTGACATCAGTCTATGGCTTGGTGTGAAGTTAGGGTACACAGTTCACAGAATGTAAGGATGATGTTCTGTTCAGCTTGGTATCTCCAGTGCTAGTACAATGCCTGGCACAGAGCAAGCACACCGTAAGTATTTACTGAATGAAAGAAGCCTTCTTCAGAACAATACATACTTTAGTTATTAACTCAAGCTTTAATAAAAGAGCCTAATTCCAGTAACAGAAATCCCAAAGACCTTCTCAAGAAAACACCTATTATGATAGCTTTGAAATGAATAAAGGATCTGTGGTGTGGTTAATCATTCCATCTTTGAACAATCCAACCAGAAAGTAACCATCAGATTATCATGCCAGTTGTTATCAGTGAAATATGGCATCTAGTTGCCTTTCCTATTTTGTCATGGCCTTAGTTTATCTTAACATCCCTCTGTATTATCTGGGAAAGCATTTGAATTGCCAGTCTGAAAACAAGGCTTTGCAACATGCTTTGAATTAGAATAGAATTTCAAATTTGGCCTACTTAAATTCATATCTAACAAGCTATTTATGACCTCTAAGCAGGATATTTTTTTAAGAGCAAACTTTAGTAAGCTGCCCTGGGGAATTTTTTTTCTTATCTTGGGAATCTACATTTCAGAAAACCTTAGTCTTCAGTTTAAAAATAAGCAAGGCTCCCTAGAAAATGGTAAAGCCTCAAAACATAGATGAAATACACTTATCCTGCTAGTCCAGGGAAGAAGGGGCTCTTAGAGGCCTACACCAGGTTCAAGGTGTAGCTTCACCTGCCCTAATTCCCACAGCTCTGGTCAAGCAGTCTCTTCATGGTCTCACCAATAAGCCATGGGTCATCTCAGTTATGGGCCTTTTCTCCTGCTGGCCCCCACCTGGAATGTCCCCATTTCTCTCTCCCAAGTAAACCCCAAATACTCTTACTTTCCCTTATCCAGGAAGCCAAGCCCAACACCTCCAGCTCTCTACTGGATAGTCCTCCTCTCAGAGCTGCTACCATACTTAAAATCTGTACCATACATTTACCCATGTAAGTAATGCTATCGGAGAGGTTTCAGCTGTAGCTTCCTTTGGATTAAATTGGTCTCCCCAACAAGACTAAATTTCCTAGGTGTCTATGAAACCCACACCCGACCAATGCCTAGCTCAGCTGTGGCCACATGGTAAGTGCTCAGTAAAAACTTGTTTACATGGCTATTCCAGATTGTTCGAATGTTCGAATCTGCATCCTGTTCTTTATGTACATTTTTTCTGGATTCCATGTGACTGTGGAAATTCACAGTCCACTGGGCTCTACTCTAACAAAACCCACGAAATGAATTCTCACTGGGATGACTTTAGGCAGTGAGCTTTCCAGCAGACTTCTAAGACAGAGATTCCCTGAGGAGGTTTCATTCACATCAGTGCAGAAAGAGACCTATCAAGCTTTGTCACAATCCAATCCCTTATGCTGCAAAGAAAGAGACATTGTGTCATTTAACCGTCAGCTCCTAACACAAGGTGGTGGGATAAAAGAGTATGCAGCCTTGGTTAAACTTAGCCCTTAAGAACAAAGGTCACACAAGATACATTGCTGGTAGGAATGTAAAATGGTGTGGTAACTTTGGAAAATACTTTGGAAATTTGTTAAAAAGTTAAACATCACACCCATTAAAATGATTCTATTTTTTTAAAAAGATTTTTTAATAAAAAATAACAATTGTTGGGGAGGATGTGGAAAAATGAAAACCCTGGTACAACACTATGGAAAATAGTATTGAAATGCCTCAAAAAATTAAATACAGAAATACTATATGATCCAGTAACTCCATTTCTGGGTATTTGTACGCAATAGTTGAAGTCAGGGTCTCAGAGAGACATCTGTACACACATGTTCATAGCAGCACTATCCATAATAGTCAAAAGGTGGAAACAGCCCAAGTATCCATCCACGGATGAATGGATAAACAAAATGAGGTAGATACATACAATAGACTATCACTCAGCCTTAAAAATAAAGGAAGTTCGAACACATAGTACAACCTGGATGAACCTTGAGAACATTATGCAAGTGTAATTAATAAGTCAGTCACACACACAACACACACAGATACTGTATGTTTTCACTTACATGGGTACCTAGAGTAGTCAAATTCATTGAGACAGAAAGTAGAATGATGGTTGTTGGTTGTTAAGTGGGAGGGAGAATGGGGAGTTGTTAATCAATGAGTATAGGGTTTTAGTTTTGCAAAATGAAAAGCGTTCTGGGTATTGGTTGCATAACAGTGTGAATGTATCTAACACTCCTGAACTATACACTTAATGGTTAATATGGTAAAGTTTATGTTCTGTGAATTTACACTTAAAAATAAATTTACCCAGCAATCTCACCCCTAGATATCTACCCATGAGAAATGAAAGCATACATCCACAGAAAGATCCATATGTGAATGTCCTTAGCAACATTATTCATAATAGTCAGAAAGCGAAAACAACCCAAATATCCACCAACAGATAAATGGATACATAAAATATGGTACATCCATACAATGGAGTATCATTAAATATAGAAAGAATTAAATACTGATATTCACTACAAGGATGAATATTAAAAATATTTTGCTAAGAAGAAGTCAGACACAAAAGACCAAATATTATATGATTCCATTTGCATAAAATGCCCAGAAGAGACAAATCCACAGAGACTAAAAGTGGATCAATGGTTGCCTGAGACTGGGAGTAAGAACAAGGAGTAACTGTAAAATCACAGGAGTAATTTTTTTGAAATGACAAAAATGTTCTAAAAGCTGGTTTATGGTCACAGTTGCACAGTTCTATTAAGTCACTGGATTCCATGTTCCCAAGCATGGTGTTGAGTTGTACATGAGATTACACCTCAATTTAAAAAATTAAGCATAAAAACAAATAACAAGGGTCATTGACTTGCTTTATTCATGAGCATGCTTCCATCTCTTTTCTAGCCCAGTGGCTGAATTTTAAGAGTGTCTTCTAATGGGCGCCTTCATTTCAGAACCATACTTGCTACTCATCACACCTTTGATCATCAAATCTGTTCATGTATTCCATAAGCAAATATTTACTGAGGCACTGTCCTGGGTACTTAGGGCAAAAAAAGGCACTGTACTGATAACTTGCAGTCTCAGGGCTGAGAGTTACAGACACAAAAGTGGGCAAAATAAGACAGTGTGATATGTTCTACAAGAAGGGAACATATAGGTGTGACAGAGCATACAGGTACCTCACCTTAATTTTAATATCAGGGGGATCCTGAAGAAACTCTGAAGTGAGGTCTGAAAAGCAAGTATGGAAACAAAGAGGAACCAGGGAAGAGGAACAGTTTTCCATGCAGAGAGAACAAACAGCAGATGCAAAGGCCTAGAGGCAAGAGAAATGAAACATTTGGAGAAGTGATGCTCCTCCATCATTGCATGAGAGGTGAAGAGTACGAAAAGAAATTCAGGGGAAGTAAACAGGGGTCAGATCATAAAGAGTCTCACAGGTACATCGAGGATTTGAGGCTTTATCCTAAGTGGGAGAGGAAGGCAACAAAGTGTTTTCAGCAAGTGAAAAGCATGATCAAATTTGGAGTTCGTTGGAGATAAAATGGGGAGGAATCAAAACTAGAAGCCAGAAGTTCCATTAGGAGTCTGTTATAGATTGATGGTGGGCTGGACCTGAGAAGAGGCAGAAGCTGCCATGACAAAAATATCTGCCTGCATGGGAGGAGGCTTATGAATGGCCATGCGTTCTGCCCATTCATGGGTAGGCCTTGGAATAAAGCACAAGGTCCTCCTGCAGCTAACCACACTACGACTCTTATCCTAGGCCCTTGTCCTCCAACTGTTTCCTTCGACTCAAACACTCTCCTGAGCCTTTGTAATTCCTATGCATTCTTGATTTCTCAGTCTAGAAGCCCTTCCTTCAAGAAGCCATCTCTGACAACCCCTGACAGCCACATTCTAGGCTAGAAGCCACTCCTATATGCTCCTTTGAAACATGTGCTAATTCTCTGTGCTGTGCTGTGCTTAGCCACTCAGTTGTGTCTGACTCTTTATGACCCCAAGGATTGTAGCCTGACAGGCTCCTCTGCCATGGGGATTCTCCAGGCAAGAATACTGGAGTGGGCTGTCATGGCCTCCTCCAGGGGATTTTTCCAACCCAGGGATCAAACCCAGGTCTCCTGCATGGCAGGCAGATTCTTTACCATCTGAGCCACTGGGGAAGCCACAGCATTATATCCTTCTGCAAGTGCAAATGCCCAAATATTGATCTGCTTTATCACTAAATGTGTGCTATCCAGTAGAACTTTCCATGATAATGGCAATATTTTATATCTGTGCTGTCCAGGATAGTAGCCATCAATTACATGTAAGCATTTGAAATGTGGCTAGTGTGACTAAGGAACAGAACCTTTAATTTTATTTAATGATATTACTTTACATTTAGATTTACAGAGCCACATGTGGTTATCATATTGGACAGCACAGCACTACACATTATAATCCGTAAACACAGGCACTGTATCTTTTCACTGCTGAAACTTTGAGTATAAAAAAGCATGGGGTAGGGATTTTCCTGGTGGTTGTGTACTTAAGAATCCACCTTTCAATGCAGGGGACACAGGTTCGATCCCTGGTCAGAGAAATAACATCCCTCATGCCACAGAGCAACTAAGCCCGCACACTGAACCTACTGAGCCCAAGCACTCTAGAGCCCGCCCGACACAACTGGAGGGCCCACGTGCCACAACTACTGAAGCCCACGTGTTCTGGAGCTCGTGTACCATGACTACTGAGCTCGAGAGCCACAACTAGTGAGTCTGTGTGCCTCAACGTTAACATCCCAAATAAGCAACGAAGATCCCGCAGCAAAAATCCCAATGCACCTGAATAAATAAATAAATATTTTTTTAAAAAAAAGCATGAGGTACATAATAGGAACTTGATAAATACACAAATAGTTATGTAATGAATAAGTAATACAGACAGGCTCAGAGTTCCATAATTTCATTCATTCATTCATTCATTCAACAAACACTTATCAAGCACCTATAATGTTCCCAGTACTGTTCTAGATACCAGGGTCATAGATCAAGTACACTACTTTTATGGCACTTGCACTTTAATGGGAAGACAGAAAATAAACATTAAGCAAAACAAAATTAAACAATTTCAGAGAGAGAGGTGCTAAGAAAAAAATAATAAAGCAAAATAAAGAGAGAGAGAATAATGGAGACAGCATGTGCTGGCTTTAAAGATGCTTATTTCACTAATAGTATTTGCCAGAGCCTCTGCTGCCCCGGCATTCTAACACATATCAAACAAAACTCATGATGAAAGTTAATGGAACAAACTTTAACAGAAAGTAAGATAATTGCTCAGAAATAAATTCTGCTCTCTGATCGTCTTGTCATAAAAGCTTTCAAGAAAGCATTTGTGTGGATGAAGGCAGTGGCAAAAATGACCCATATTCTGTTTCAGAGCTATTAACGTGTCAAATGGTTAGCCTCAGCAGGCAGAGAATTTCTGCAAACTTTGGGGGAAACATCTTCTGAATTACTGTGTCACAACATGTGTCAGAACCAGCAGCCAATCAAAATCTCTACCTGCAGCATGTATCTTCTGCTTTGTAATTTTATTGAGCATCTCCCTAAGCATGAGGGACAGAAACCCACATTAAAAGAGAGAGAAAGAGAAACAACTTGAGCAGAGCATGTCACACCATCTTCTTTCTTTTGGTTTTCATTTAACTTCTGAATGTTGTCAAAAAATCTCCAAGAATGCTGTTGTTGTTCAGTTGCCCCAACATGTCCAGTTCATTGTGACCCCATGGACTGCAGCACACCAGGCCTCCATGTCCCTCACCATCTCCTGGAGTTTGCCCAAGTTCATGTTCATTGCATCAGTGATGCCATCCAGCCATCTCATCCTCTGATGCCCTCTTCTCCTTCTGTCCTCAATCTTTGCCAGAATCAGGGACTTTTCCAATGAGTTCACATCAGATGACCAAAATACTGGAGCTTCAGCTTCAGCATCAGTCCTTCCAGTGAATATTCAGGGTTGATCCCACTTAAAATTGACTGGTTTGATCTCTTGTGTCCAAGGGACTTTTAGGAGTCTTCTCCAGCACCACAGTTTGAAGGCACCAATTCTTTGGTGTTCTGCCTTCTTTACAGTCCAGCTCTCACAACTGTATGTGACCACTGGGAAGACAACACCCTTGACTGTACAGACCTTTATTGACAGAGTAATGTCTCTGCTTTGCAACACACCATCTAGGTTTGTCATCGCTTTTCTGCCAAGAAACAATCATCTTCTGACTTCATGGCTGCAGTCACCATCCGCCATGATTTTGGAGCGCAAGAAGAGGACATACATCTGTCACTGTTTCTACCTTTTCCCCTTCTATTTGCCATGCAGTATTTGGGGCCAGATGCCATGATTTTAGGTTTTTGTTTTTTTTTTTAATATTTAGTCTTAAGCTATATCCTTTCCTAAAGCCAACATTATTTCATAATTCAGTATCTTGCATAAAATTAAACTTCCCTAAGCTACTGCAGCATCTAATCCATGGGATTACAAATCATGTAGCTGGGAAAGATGTTAGAATATAATGTGCACTTCATATGCTAGAAAAAAATGATAAGGCTAATCAACAGCATGTGACTTGTTAATCACTTACCCAAGAGGAAGCTCCCCAACAAGATCATCTGGACTTTAAAAGCATCTTCCCAGTCTTCCCTGGTGGTCCAGTGGTTAAGAATCTGTCTGCCAATGCAGGGGACATGGTTCGATCCCAGGGCCGGGAAGATCCCACATTCCTCAGGGCAACCAAGGCCATGTACCACAACTACGGAAGCCCTCACATCCTAGAGCTATGCTCCACAACAAGAGACGCCACAGTAATGAGAAGCCCACACACCACAGCTAGAGAGTAGCTCCCGCTCACTGCAACTAGAGAAGGCCCTCAGGCTGCAACGAGGACCCAGCAAAACCAAAAATAAATATTTTTTAAAAAAGAAAATTTCCAAAAAAAACCCTGCTCTCTTCTCCTGGTTGTGAAACAGGGCAGGACAGCACTCTATAGTTTTTAAAGCCCTGTATAAATGGTCATTAGGAAAAAAAAATGATGACTTTTGCTCTCATAGCACAGTCACAATGTTGGCTTACCCAGTGCAAAGGTAAACCAATATTAAAATGTTGAGAAAAGAGATTAAAAATGTGACCTCATGCAAACAGAGGCAAAACTTCACTGAGGTAACCTCCAGACTCCTTGTTGGAAGAGAGGATTAATATACAAGCAAACATACCTATATGCAAACCTTCCCACCTCACCTCTGAAATTCTAGAACTGATCTAAACTTTTGCATGCACAGTCATTGATCATATGCTTGTCAGTGAAGGGGCAGGGAAGACATGCATGTGTATGCATGCATGTGTATATGTGCACATACAAATAAATTGGCGTGCATATATTATACATACACTCACTTTCAGGTAGGAAGGGAGTACACTCCTTTTGTTAAGTATATGACAAGCTTTTGTGGAGGTGGAGATATCAGTTATTATTTATGATGAAAAAAAGTATGTTTGGTTTTATTACCATTCAGTTAAGAAAAGATTCCTGGATTTTCCAGTGTTCTGCTTTCTTCTTCCAAACATCCAAAACCCTGAAGCTTCACCATAATGCCATTGCCTGAGTCGATCACATGGAATCATCTTTCTACGATTCAATTTTGATGCACTAAATGTTCTCATCATCAGCATCCATTTTCAACACCTACTGAAAGCTCTAGACTCTGAAAACATGTCTGCATAATTGTATTACTTCAAAGTTTCCTCATGATATTATGTTACTACAAAGTCATGTTCCAGCTCTCAATGTTTGTTTTCTTCAATAGTACAACGATATTTAGTTGGCATTTGCCTGCCTTTAAAAGAAAGATGAACTCAGTTGTTTTCAAAATCCCCCTTCCTTAAAACAGTTCTACAATATAAGGATATACACAGGAGAATTTAAAAATCAAAAATAAGATTCTAATGCAATTCTAAAATCAAATGTAATTCTCATTTTGACGCTGGACTCTATGTTGTTTAGTATGATGATGGTCCCATTGCAGCCTTCCTAATGTTTAAGAAAATCATGCCACATAAATTCTTTACATATGCTCAGAGAAGATTGTTTTTTTGTAAAACCCTGATTTTTCCTTCTATTTAAATAGACAGATGCCAGGGAAGTTTTTCTCCCTTAGTTCTAAATTAATTCCATGCAAGGAGAAAATGTGAGTTGAACGGGCAAAAAACATTAGACTTAGAGAACCCCATCAGGGTTCTGAAGGAAGACTAGAGAGAGCCAAGTTCAACTGCCACATACAAATTCACTGTGATACATGCCTGGTTGTTCTTTGTTTTCAGTCCCATCCCAATTATTTCTGAGGTTTCTAGTACACATCCAGTCCAAGGCAGTCTAGGACTTAGGTTTCAAGACTCCTCATATGTTCCTGGTAAGTTTATTCTCACTATAGCTATGGATCTGTACATATTCATTCTCTATCTGATGAGCAGGATACGGGGGAGGGGGTTGTCACAACAAAAAGATGAAGCAGACAAAGAATGTCACATGCATTGTATTAAAAATCAAAACTCCTCCTCTCTTGAATAGCAAATCGGAATCAATCTGATTTGCACACCACCATAAGAGAATGGAGATCTCAGTACATTAAAGGGTGAACATTCAAAGGGGAACAGAGCCACACCAAGGGGACTGCTGCTGCCAAGAGCCGAGGCACTGGAAAATGTGTTAGCGAAGCAAACAAAGGAGGGTAATGTTTCCCAAGTTTACTCCAGTTTGCTTTTGTCCACCTGTTCTGTGATCTCTCCCACTCCCAAGGAACAATAAAGAGGGTCTGGAAATGTGAAGCAGGGCACCAGAGTGACTGGTTCATGAGCACAAAAGTGGTTAACCCAAGAAGCCAAAGAGAACTTTCATGCTTCAGAAAAATTGTGCAGGGAAACACACAGAGCATAGACGTGACTCATTCACTTGGCTCAGACCTTGATACCTGTTTGTAAGCCATTAGACATAAAAGCATTGTGGCAGTAAAAAAATTATTTAGCCTTCTCCCCCCACAAGACAACTATCAATATAGGGCCTCTTACCCTAAACACGGACAGGCAAGTTACTCCTTCCAAAAGAGGGGCAACACAGGCACAAATTTCTAAGACGGAAAAACTGCAAGTGTCTGCACCCACGTAACGGTGCTCAGTCTGGACTGTCCTTGTATATGAAAGTAGCACCATCTCTAAAGAGACCAAGAAATGTCATTTCTTGACACTAGTTGACATTTCTTGGTTCTCAGGGAGGCCACTTGCAGTTATCCTCAACCCCTACATTTTTTTCTTTGGAAGACATGACTTCCTTATATATCTTAGAGTGTTACCCTCAAAAAGGTAAAGCTAATATAATTTAATTTACTTGTCATATAGCCTGAGCCAGGGTACTCTATCTGTGGTCTTAATAAGTAACTCTACAACAAAGAATCAAGAGCAAACTCCTCATTTTCTGGTCACTTTCAGTTGGCATCCCAAATCACAATTCAAACAAAATTAAAATAAACACAGGGATTTCTGTGGAATTAAATCTTGCAGCAGCATGAAACAGTATTTAATAAAACAACCAACAGACAATAATGGCCTCTCTAAAATTAAAGCAAGATGAGGGCTTACAAACATATGGGACTTATTCAGCATCTGTTATGAGACTGAAAAACTCATCAAAATGGACTTTTCCTTCTCCTTCTACTTCCATTAAGATTTATTTAGATTCTACTGTAGAAGAGATGGAGTAATATGCCTTAAAGTAGAACTCTCTTGATTTGTACACTCGATCCTATCCCTAACTCAATCTTATCATCTACCCCAGTTGATCAAGCAGAAAAACCAGACATCATCCCTTATTTGTTGCTTCCCTTTTACCATAATATCCTATCAGTCAGCAAGCCCTCTTGATGATATTTCCCAAATCCAGTCTCAATCTATCTACTTTCCACCTCCGTTATAACCTCTGTGGTCTAAACCACAGCTCCAGAGCTATATGATAAAACTTTCCACAATGATGGAAATGTGTACTTAAAATGTGGCTAATGTAACTGAAAAAATAATGATTTTAGGTTAATAAATTTGGGGTAGAGGAGGGGATACATTAATGTTTTTAAACTGTCTTTCCATATCCTATTTCTTGAGATATGTTGGACTGGTTCTCTCCCCTTCTTTTGACCCCAACTTCATGCTATCTTACTGCTCTTTTCTACCTTTTTTCTCTTCTCATCTTTCTCCTACTCCACAAATTTCTGCTTATCTCCCAGGTTCTCATGTAGAAAATTTTACCTAGTTTTTTGTGTGTGTTGTGCTTCGTCACTTCAGCTGTGTCTGACTCTTTGCAATCCTAGGAACTATTATAGCCCACCAGGCTCCTCTGTCCATGGAATTCTCTCGGCAAGAATACTGGAGTGGGTTGCCATGCCCTCCTCCAGGGGATCTTCCGACCCAGGGACAGAACCCATGTCTCCTGCATCTCCTGCATTGTAGGCAGAATCTTTACTGCTGAGCCACTGCAGAAGCCCCCAACTTCTTTTTAACTGTTCTTTTAAAAAAAAAAAACTGTAGTAAAATACACTCCCTAGTTCTTTTTAATTGATTTTTTAAAATTGTAGCAAAATATACACATAAAATCTATCATTTTAATCATTTTAAGAGTACATTTCAGAAGAGGCAAGTACATTGACATTGTTGTGCAAGCATCCTCCAGAATTCTTCATCTTGCAAAACTGAAACTACACCTATTAAAACTACTCTCCTCTGCCAGGCCCAGCCACCACAATTCTACTTTCTGTCTCTATGAATCTGACTACTCTACGTAACTCATATAAATGGAATCATACAGTATTCATCTTTTTGTGACTCTTTATGTCTCGGTTAACATAATGTCTCCAGGCTCATCCATACTATATAGAATGTGTCGGAAAAACTATTACATATGGCTAGTGGGCTTCCCTTGCAGCTCAGTTGGTTAAGAATCTGCCTGCAGTGCAGGAGACCCGGGCTTGATCCCTGGGTCAGGGAAGATCCCCTGGAGAAAGAAATGGCAGCCCACTCCAGTATTCTTGCTTGGAAAATCGCATGGACACAGGAGCCTGGTGGGCGGCAGTCCATGGGGGCGCAGTCGGGCACGACTGAGTGACTAACAGTGGCGCTTATGCTTAGTGGCTACCAAATTGGAAGCCAAGTCTAAATAATCATCAGTTTTCTCCTGGTCTCCCATACTTACTCTTTGCCTCCTAAAATGTATTCTGTACATATCAGTCAAACTGATCATTTAAAATTACAAATCACAATACACCAAATCAGGCTATACCCTACCACCAACCTAAAACACTCCCCTGGATTCATTTTTTTCATAGCACTCATAGCCATCTAAAATAATCCTTAATTGTTTCTTTATTATCTGTTTCTTCCTCTAAAATATAAGGCCTATGAGAGCCAAAATTGGTCAGCATGGTATACTTCCTAACTCAAGCGGTGTCTGGCACATAAGTAGAACTTAGTAAGTAACTGCTAAAGGAATAAATATATGAATTTGGAATAGATATTTTTTAAAGTTTAATTTTATCTTCTGTGTTACACCTTACATAGCAGTCCTCCACTAACGGAGGTGATTAGTGAGTCCATCCATTAATATAACAAGTGCCTGCGCCTACCAGGCCAGGAGGCTGTCTTGAGCTATGTATGCCCTCTTACACAGTCCCCTTTGGCCACGGGCACAAATCCAACAGAGAACTGACCAACATCAGGCACACAGGCTACAGACACTAGATTCACATCCTTGAACTATCTGAGCAGTTCAGGAATGCCATAGTCTAAACCTGAGCATCTAAAACAGTATGCCCTTACTAGGTGACAAGTGTAACAAGATAAGGGAATCTGAATACTCACAGTCCCCAGGCCTGTTTGACTGCATCCTCCACAAATCTTAGCCATTTAACTTGGTATACTGAAAAAATACACCATTTTCTATGTGCCTCAAGATATAAATTTGTTAAAAAGCACTGCTAACCCACTGAATCCACTCTTTAATAAATGTGCTCAAACCCCAAACCCTCATAATATTACTCAAATATTTATAAATCAGTCACTTCTCTCATACACATAGTAAACAGGGAGAGAGATGAAAAATACCAGTTACAAATGTGACTTTAGCTAACATGATTACTATTCTAAGCATCTTTCATATTTTTTCAAAATTCACAAATAATGCAGCTGAGCTAAGGGAAGGGAGAGGCCCTGGCTGGTACACAGCATGGGCAGCAGACCCATAATGGACAAAACAGGGAAAGGGGCTTGTCCCAGATGATGTGTTTATCAGCCATCTGTTGGAGAGGGCTCCATAGGTTGGAGAGGACTCAGGAGATAGCCCATGTGGCCAGAAAGTTGAGAAAATAAGTAAATATACCAAAAATAATAGGAGTAGGGTCCTCACTGTTTGAGAAGAAGATACAAATGTGGAAAAAGATATGACTAGGATAAGCCTTGTGGTATTAAATTGGGAATTAGAGGCATTGGTATGAACTCAAGTTTGTTTTTGGTTTTTTTTTTTTTTAGTATCTATAGTTAGATATAGAGACATATAGGTGTTCTTGTATACACAGTATATAATATATATATATATATATATTTCTTAGCTCTTCCTGCTGAGAGGGCCTAGGAGCTATGATATCTCAGTAGCAACAAACACATCTACCACACAAACCTTGGGTTTCTAAATACCACTCTCCACCAAAAGGAATCAGGGCTCTTCAGAGGAGTGACTGATTCCAGGGCTGAAACAAGAAAGAACTAAGTAAACCAAGAATATCTCATTATAGCAGAAAGTAAAAGCTGCTCAAAGAATGGCAGAGACATTACAAAAGGACTTGAAACAGTCTGAAAGGGATCCCACTGGACAAATCTGGGACGTATTGGACATCAAAATAAATATTGATAGCAATAGTTTATAATGTGTT
Organism: Oreotragus oreotragus; assembly: GCA_006410675.1. NCBI lineage: Eukaryota > Metazoa > Chordata > Mammalia > Artiodactyla > Bovidae > Oreotragus > Oreotragus oreotragus. The sequence continues at coordinate 285,649 of SJYX01005802.1, read as the reverse complement.
GAGAAAATTAAAACCCATCACATACTATATAAATAAATAATTGTTACTGTGGAATTAACTTAATAAATTTAGAAGGAATGGTAAGAGTAGAAAATAATCAGTGTAACTAAAAGCAGAGAGTAAAAGTTTGATGAGGAATAAGATATTTAAAATAATCTCAAAGTATTTCCATACCAAAAGCTTGTGTCACTTATANTTGGAGAAGACTCTTGAGAGTCCCTTGGACTGCAAGGAGATCCAACCAGTCCATTCTGAAGGAGATCAGTCCTGGATTTCTTTGGAAGGAATGATGCTAAAGCTGAAACTCCAGTACTTTGGTCACCTCATGCGAAGAGTTGACTCATTGGAAAAGACTCTGATGCTGGGAGGGATTGGGGGCAGGAGGAGAAGGGGATGGCAGAGGATGAAATGGCTAGATGGCGTCACTGACTCGATGGACATAGGTTTGGGTGAACTTTGGGAGTTGGTGATGTACAGGGAGGCCTGGCGTGCTGCTATTCATGGGGTCGCAAGGAGTCGGACATGACTGAGCGACTGAACTGAACCGAAAGGTGACCAAAAAACATGACGAAACAATGTGTGACATTCTAGGTTGCATCCCAGAGCAAAAAGGAAAAGGAAAGGTAAGAGAAAGAATTCTTTTTCTTTTTTTTTCTCTTCTAGGAAATATACACTGAAATATTTCAAGGTCTTGGATCATGTCTACAACTTACTCTTAAATGATTCAGAAACAATACATATATAGAGATGTATAGATATATGTCAAAACTTGACATTTTTGAAGAGCAGAGAAAGAGAATAATAAGACAAAAAGGAGGTAAAATGCTAAAATTTGGGGAATCTGGGTAAGGAGCATGTGGGAATCCAAAAAGTCATATTAGTCTTACAACTATTTTTTTTAGGTTTGAAATTGTTTAAAAAATTTTTGTTAACGAAAAATATACAGGTAAAAAATAAAATAAATAATTTTGTATTTGTAATCCTCAAGCATGTACAAAATACACATATAATACAGGGACCATAAAAGATCTAAACAGACATTTCACCAAAGAAGACATACAAATGGCTAACAAACACATGAAAAGATGCTCAACATTGCTCATTATTAGAGAAATGCAAATAAAAACTGCAATGAGATATGACCTCACAACAGTCAGAATGGCCATTGTCAAAAAATCCACAAACAACAAGTGCTGGAATGGGTGTGGAGAANGCTAACAAACACATGAAAAGATGCTCAACATTGCTCATTATTAGAGAAATGCAAATAAAAACTGCAATGAGATATGACCTCACAACAGTCAGAATGGCCATTGTCAAAAAATCCACAAACAACAAGTGCTGGAATGGGTGTGGAGAAAAGGGAATTCCCTTGCACTACTGGTGGGAATATAATTGATACAGCCACTATGGAAGACAGTATGGAGTTTCCTTTAAAAACTAGGAATAAAACTAATATACAATCCAGAAATCCCACTACTACGTATCTACCCTGAGAAAATCAAAATTGAAAAAGACACATGTACCCCAGTGTTCACTGCAGCACTATTTACAACAGCCAGGACACGGAAGCAACCCAGACATCCATCGACAGATGAGTGGAGAAAGTTGTGGTACATACGTATGGTGGAATATTACTCAGCCACAAAAAGGAATGCATTCGAGCCAGTTCTAATGAGGTAGATGAACCTAGAGCCTATTATACAGAGTGAAGTGAGTCAGAAAGAGAAAAACAAATATCTTATATTAATAGAAAGATGGTACTGATGAACCTATTTGCAGGGCAGCAGTGGAGACACAGACATAGAGAACAGACTGATGGACACAGGAGGTGGGGAAGAAGGAGAGGGTGGGATGAAGGGAGAGGGTAGGACAGAAGCGCATACACTACCACATGTGAAACAGAGCCAGTGGGAACTTTCTGTATGACTCCAGGAACTCAAACCAGGGCTCCGTAACAACCTAGAGGGGTGCAAAGGGGTGGGGGCTGTGAGGGAGTTTTAAGAGGGAGGGGCCATATGTATACTTATGGCTAATTCATATTGAGGTATGGCAGAAACCAACGCAATATTGTAAAGCAATTATCCTTCAATTAAAAATAAATAAATTTTAAAAAAATACAGGGTCCATGAACTAGCTGGAAAAAAAATTTCATCACATTTTCTTTAGATGAATGAAAAAATAAAGAGCAATCAGTAAAATAGGAGATTTTGAAAATTATCTAGATTTAATTCAGGCACCTGACCTAATTTTTTCCCAAAACCCTCTGTGATATCAAAGAATGCCTAAAGAAAGAACTACCAACACAGAGAATGGAAAGTCTAACACTTAACTTTGGCTAACATGTGATTATACCATGAGTGAAAGGGGCAAAGACAACATAGGAAAATACCAAGAGCCAGAAACAATTGAGAAAGGCACTGCGTGTAGTGACAATGAAAGAAAGAAGGGGCCAAGGCAAATGAGATGATAGGAATCAGATGATCTGAAAAGGCAGTATCATCTGTTTTCAAGCAAGAAGAAGTTCCAGCACAGGGAATAATCTCTAAGAGCTCTTAAAAGGGAGCCCAGAAGCCACCTGGGCAAATTTCCCAGCGTAAAGAGGAGGAAATTGATAACCTGAGCTAGGTCATGGCTTGTCTCTAGTCTGACAAAACTAGACAAAACCTAGAGCTCCTGCCTCTCAGGCTACCACGTCTCCATCTTCTATGCAAAACAGTTGGGCGGGGGGTGGGGTGGGACAAAGGTGATCCACCTTTTGGGGAAGCCTTCTTTGGAAGGAATGATGCTAAAGCTGAAACTCCAGTACTTTGGTCACCTCATGCGAAGAGTTGACTCATTGGAAAAGACTCTGATGCTGGGAGGGATTGGGGGCGGGAGGAGAAGGGGACGACCGAGGATGAGATGGCTGGATGGCATCACGGACTCGATGGACGTGGCTCTGAGTGAACTCCGGGAGATGGTGATGGACAGGGAGGCCTGGCGTGCTGCAATTCATGGGGTCGCAAAGAGTCGGACACGACTGAGCGACTGAACTGAACTGAACTGAAGAATAGTTTATGCCATGAAACGAGTCAGGAGTCTCCATCCTACACAGAGGCCTGGGAAGATGTCCAAATCAGCTGCCTTGGACAGAACCAGAAAGAGGAGGGAGAAGCTACATAGGCCCTAGGGATGATGGAGCTGGAGTTTTGCCGCAGGCCCAGAGGACCCTCGGGATGTCTTTGTATTTGACCATTCATGCCACTGGTACTACCTCCAGAATCCTCTCCCTCCTTCCCTTTTCTCCACCCAGAGTAGTGAGACCATGTGTGTGACAATGCTTTGCAAGCTCTAAGTTTTGTATAAACATAAACCGTTATGGACCACAACTTCTCTAGACACAGTAGCAACGAGTACCTTTCTCTTTCTCTTCTTCTGTTGCAACTCCCAAGCAAAATATTATTCTATCGACCCTGCTTCTCCTACTATACACTTATCTAAAAGACAACCTCTCTGCATCAGATTCTTCATGACTAAATCTTTCCCAAAAGCCTTACACTGACTCACCTTACCTCCTACAAAATGGACACACAGAAATGAGATGCTTAGAATGGGCCCACCCTTCTGTTAAACCTTTTCATTCATGAATCACTTAACAGTCATCGCCAACGACCATCATAAACAGATCCAGCCAAGACTTTACTTAACCCCACAGCACCAGAGCTCACCAAATATTTCAGGTCATGATGTCACTACCTAGGGTCAAGTGCTTGCACAGATCACTAATTCAGTATGCAAGTTTGGGGATGTAAGGGTCAAAGAGCAGTGGTACTTTAACAGAAAGAATAAAGGCATCACCTGAACCAAGTCTAAGCAGTATCAAGGTCAGAGGAATGTTATACTTGACACACTAAGCAATTTAAGTTAAAAAAAAAAAAGTAGTATATGTTTTACATCTTAACACATTGGCTTAACAAGTGCATATGTTTGAAATAAAAGACGTCAAACTCATTTTGCTGTCAGTAAGATGAAAAAGATGTGGCATTCCATTTCTTGAGCCAACACATTCTTTCACAGGGTTATATACCAAGCAGAAGGGAAATAATAGATTATGACTCCCATTCTGTTCATCTCAGTAGCCTTCAGGTTAACTCCTTTAACTGCTATTCCCTACAAAATGAGAGAGAAAAAAAAAATTTTTAGGTAGCCTTGAGTTTTTTGAGGAAAGAGAAAGATTACTTTTAAAGTATTTACATCTCCCACACCTATGCTCCGCAAGAGGGATTCTTTTTAGATTTATGAAATTGCTTTGAGAGAATCTGGCCCAAATTGTTAATTTCTCAAATTAGGAAAGAAAAGACAGATGGAGAAAGGCTGCAACATCTGCACTGTCTCTTCTTCCCCTCCACTCCAGCAGTCCTCACATATCTTAGAGTCGGAGTGAGAGTTTTCAAGTCCCAGTCCTTTGTGTCTCTTGGTCAAGCCATTTAAACTCTTGGGTGAGTTAGATATGATGTCTTCTCACAACCAATGCTTCCAGTGTTTGCATTCTATGATTCACTACCCTATGTTAAAAGTTCATGTGTGTGCCTCTCAAAGACACAAACTGCCTCTCAAATTGACCAGAAAAAGTCAGATTTCTCTAAAATCCCTCAAACCCACTGACTGGTTCTTTTGGAGACCCATTCTCATTTTCTCTAGAACCTAAGCCTCCTTGTTCATTCTCACAACTGATTTCATGATTCCTTGATAAAAGAAGTTTATTTTACTCTGCCTGTAAAACGCTACAGGAACCTCTTAAACAACTACTGTTTGTATTAGAAACCACCTTCCATGAATGTGAGCAAGTAAGTTCACTATAGAAGCCAATGTAAAATCCCTCGGGCTTTTAGCCAATATTTTAAAACTCCATCTATATTTAAAAATTATAGTTTGGGTTATTTTAAAATTTGCATAAGACACTGATGCTTTTCTACATTTTCTAGTTATGTCTTTGACAATAGTGTTAAGTTTTATAAGGAGGGGCATTCCAGGCAGTATAATTACAAATTTTAGCAATTATGCATTTTGAGACCTGTTCTCTGTAAATTTCAGATCCAATATTGTAGGCTTAACAGTAACTTCTGTGAAAACAAAACAAACAATATACAAAGATGCTATCAAATTCAATGGCTTCTATACAATGAATAGCCAGAAAAAACCCACCACAGTAAACTGCTAAACTCAAAATTAGAAACATGTTGAAAGTGCCAAATGGTATTTATACCAAGACAGGCAAAGCTCCCATAGTCAAACAGAATGGGCTCAGAGGAAACTGTCTTCACTGAAGACCTTTGTGCTCTGATATAAACCCACCACCTAACCCTGAGCCTTCACTCAACCCCTGCAGGCCACAGTTCCCTAATCCACAAGACTTGAGGAGGGACCAAGGTGTCTCAGAGATTCTTTCTAGCCCTAACATACTTCAATCTTGATTAAATACAAGCAACTAAAAACTTGCTAACAAACAGTGAATTTGTCAGTTTTTCATCTGGCAATTATACCGATAACAACGTCAACAAATAGACGAATACTTATCATCAAGACGTCTTGTGGAATGTTGCTCACCACACACTGTCCTCTTTTATGACTCCCTGGGAAAATCTTTTGTCCTATGTCTCATTAGGAATAGCCCTGCTTCACTATCAAATCCTAAGGGCAGTATGAGTCACACTGTTGATTATGTTTCCCTTCTTGCACTGACTGCAGGAAAACTGAGAACACGATTTGACTCACCTCTAACAAATGGTGCAGGGCCCTGAGATGTGTTGAGGAGACTAACTTAACTCTTTGTTTCATCCCACTTTCCCTTAACTTCATTTCCTCACTTAACCTTTTTTTCATCTTCTTCTATTGTTTATATCTTTGAAAGCTACTTTTAATCTTTTTTGACACAAAGGAGATATTTCAAGCTATTTTCATTCACTGACATCAGTGCTAAACAGTAGAATCATTCCTTTAGTCACTGGCATTTTTCAAACACTGTCACTGTATCAACACATAAGAGCATCCAAACACCCATTTAATGTTCTCTCATTTATGATTCTATGCCAAGATTTAGATCACAGTGGTCACTTTGAGTATTATTATCATTACGACAAAACTTTTAAGCCCTTATGTTTACAAAGATCTTCATAGTATTTCTCTAGAGAGCCTTCATATTTGTTAACTCTTTTGATTTTCTCAACAATCATATGAAACAGTTGTTGCAGTGGTTATTAATACAACTATCTTCAGGCTTACAGATGAGAAAAATGGGCTTGGAGAGGTTAAGTAGCTTGTCCACACTGACAAAGTTAATAAGTTAATAAGGCAAAACCACAGGCTTTTTTCCGAAGTCTAGTATTTTTCCCCATAACTATAAAATTTTGTCTCATATAGTTTACTCTTTGAAATTCTGTCCTAGGATCCCATGACTCAGACGTTTTATTTAGTTGGTTTTCTAAGTAGTATCAGCCTGCTAGTCAAAATCATGTCAATTACTCTTTGGTAATGGAACCTCAGCATGATGAGAACTAGACAGCCAAGACTCTGGAAAATGTTTTAACCATTAGAAAATGCATGAGTAATTTATTTCCTCCATTGGAATTCAGTGATGGCATTAAGAAAACTCATTCCTGCAGCCTAACAAGGAACATAAATGCTTTAATGTGGTCTCCTAAACTAGTCACACAGAGTAAAATTGCCTCTTGAGTCACTAGAACTAGTAAAAGCCATTTAGTAGTAGAAGATGAAATTTAGACAAGGCAGGCTGAAGAGAAGATCTAACTAACTGCTTCTTGATAATGAGCTCACACTACTTCAACCACATCTAAGAGAAAGAATCATAAAGTTCAAATCATATTAATTTCCAAGTCATTGACATTGCTAATGTGTGAGAGGATGAAATGTTGACAACTTGAACTCCTGAGACCCTGAATAAACCAGAGTCTATTCATTCTACAAATCATGAATTTGGGAAGTACAGGAACACTGCATATGCAATTTCTCTGAGTTTTAATTTCTTCAGAGAAAATGAAGAACAGGAAGGTCAAACAACACTTTCTAACTCAACATTCTATGATTGCATGAATACCTATTAGCACCACCTACTTGAAATATTATTCTTTCAACAACTGGTCAGAATTTTAAGATATATTTATATAATGTGTGGGTAATGGGTAATGTTCCAGCACATTTAAATCATTATTTAGGAATCTGACTATTTTCCTTTAATCAACTTCAAACATTACTGGTTTGAATTACAAATTCCTGCCCACAAGACAATGTATTCACATGTGTCTTTTTCAGCAGACTGTGCACTGGATGATCAAGTTAATTCTGTTTTTCAATATCTTGACAAATAAAGATGAACAGAAGTAAGTTCATCTCTTTTTTTATATACATAATTTTGTATATACATATAGCCTGTATTCTCCCCAACTGAATCTATAAAACTCTATGATAACCATATATTTCTTTTGAACAATATATGCTCAGTATTTAGTGCACAGTCATTAGAATAAATATATGTTGAAAAAATGAAAAAATTATCAATAAAAACAAATTACAAAACTCAGACAGAGAAATATGGGCTCTTCTCTACAGAAGTTTAAACAGTGCTATTGTTGTGTAGTAGCTCAGTTGTATCTGACTCTCTGCCAACCTGTAGACTGCAGCCCACCAGGCTCCTCTGTCCATGGGATTCTCCAGGTGAGAATACTGGAGTAGGGTGCCACTTCCTCCTCCAAAAAAGTGCTAAGCCTAGGCTCAAACTCTGTATCGCAACCTGTCTATGCCTAAGGGAGAGTGAATGCTAAGAAAAAGCTAAGCAAGATAAGAGAACTATATGGCTTCCTGCTTCTTACTGAAGAAGAACTTTATACCATTACTTCAAAGTATGGAGATAACAACATATGAAATGAAGAGCCAAGTCTCCTTCTGGCTACCCCTTATCTGTATGACCTCAGGCAAGTTAGTTAACTTTTCTTAACCTTGACTTCCTCCACCACAAAATGAGAAAGGAGTAATAGTATTCACCTCATAAAATTGTTGATGATGACTAAAAAGATAACGGGTGTAAAGTGTCTAGCTTATAGCATGACCTTAATCGGCGGCTAGTATTATTAATTAGTTTGAAGTAAGTTTCTAGACTATCACTCCACCAGGTATTTTTAAAAGAATCTGAATTATTCATCTCTGAGAGGGGCACAGTTGATCATATATACATATTCAATATAATCATATTCATACTTATACATATATATACACATACATCGGAGAAGGCAATGGCACCCCACTCCAGTACTCTTGCCTGAAAAATCCCACGGATGGAGGAGCCTGGTAGGCTGCGGTCCATGGGGTCACTAAGAGTCAGACACGACTGAGCGACTTCACTTTCACTTTTCACTTTCATGCATTGGAGAAGGAAATGGCAACCCACTCCAGTGTTCTTGCCTGGAGAATCCCAGGGACGGGGGAGCCTGGTGGGCTGCCGTCTATGGGGTCGCNTAAGAGTCAGACACGACTGAGCGACTTCACTTTCACTTTTCACTTTCATGCATTGGAGAAGGAAATGGCAACCCACTCCAGTGTTCTTGCCTGGAGAATCCCAGGGACGGGGGAGCCTGGTGGGCTGCCGTCTATGGGGTCGCACAGAGTCGGACACGACTGAAGCGACTTAGCAGCAGCAGCATATACATACATACATACAAAATTCAGTGAGAGTAAACATTGAGAGCAACCTTGGGGGAAAAAAGAAACAGAAGTCCTCGCACATAAGTAAGAACCAAGGGAGAGGCCTGCAGGAAGACAATATGGTGTTCTGTCCCTTCACTTTGCCGATGGGGAGTATGCAGAATGAGACAAGTTCCAGTTGGAACCTCACAAAGCATCCTTACTTTTCTCTTTCTCTCTCTCCTGGGTTTTCTTCTCTAACATAGCTAATCTTTCACAGGCCAAGAAAGACAGGTCTGAGTTGCCAGACTCCCAAAGATGGCTTCGGGTCATGTTATGTTACACACACACACACACACACACACACACACACACAAAAGGTTAGCTCCACACAGCGATGGTCTGTCTTGAATGGAAAGTTGGGAAGAGCTATTGAAGGTCTTAAAGCAAAAACTGTGGAAAAGGCAGTGACTCCATGATTATATTGGCCTCTTTGGTACAGACTCTTGTCCCAACACAATGGCAAAATATGGGTCTGAGAAACCAGAAGCTTTCAACACAAATAGTCTTAATTCTGAATGTGTGCTCTGGTACTTCTGCATAACTTATCATTTACTGAAACAGTGAATTGAATAAGCCATTGAAATATTTTGAAAAGTACCTGAATAAAACCTAAAAAAGCCTGGAGTTTCCCGGGTGGCTCAGTGGTAAAGAATCCGCCTGCCAATGCAGGAGACATGGGTTCAATCCCTGATCTGGGATGACCCCACATGCCACAGAGCACAACTATTGAGCCTGTGCTCTAGAGCCCGGGAGCTGCAACCACCTAGCCCACGTGCTCTGAAGCCCACGTGCTCTAGGGCTTGTGCTCTGCAATGAGAGGTCATCAAAATGAGAAGTCCACGCATCATAACTACAGAGTAGCCCCTGCTGGCTGCAACTAGAGAAAAGCCTATCCAACAGTGAAGACCGAGCACTGCCAAAACTAGATAAGTAAATAAAATTACTTTTTTTTTTTAATAAAAGCCTAAGAGTAAAGTACTGATTTACAGAACACAAAGGAAGATCTAAGAACTCTGGAAAAATATAAGGTCTCAACTTACAGATACATAGCAGACCTAACAGGACCTCTATAAGATCAAAAGGTTCTATGAAGGCAGAAAACCACAAATATAACCATGGAATGAAAGCAAAGCATGATTTCAGGTGATGGCCAAGGAGTTCTGAACTCCCTTCAGGAAGGACAAGAAAGGAGAAGCGATGCTTCTGCTTTTCTACCTTTTTCAAATGAAAGGCAATACTGTGGAGGGTGGTAGAGCCTCCCTTCGTTTCCTCATTTCCAGAGGTTGCCCAAGAACCAAAGGGATGTGGCTAAAGGGATGATGACATTAGAATGTACGTGTTCACACCTATACTGAATCACGTAGTTCGTTGGGATCAGTGAATGTTTAACTTAGAACATCTTGTTGAGGACCCCTCAATTGATTTCCATCCTCAAGAGGATTATTATTCCTATATTTGAAAAGAACAAAATGGGAAGGGGCAGGAGAATTACAGTTATAATGGGACCAAAGCCTTAGACTACCACAAAAGAGAAATAAAGGCAATTTTTTGAAATACAAAAGGATGAATCACAAATCAGTGGAGAGAACTCTAAGGTGCCAATAGAAAGAAAAGGGAATAATGATGAATTTAGCTTTCTACAGGCTGAGAGGGACATTCTAGTTATAGCTGACAGGGAACATGGGATACCAGAATGAGGTGAGACAGAGATGAGAACTGTCAACACAGATATCACAGATTAAGCATGAGAATGCATGACTCCTCACTGCAAAGATTAACTCTCGTGTGTGGCCAAGGAAGAAATTTCCACCAAAATCAATTTCAAAAGATTCACCTGCAAAGATTTATTTTGTATAAATAAAATTTTATTCACAATTAAACGTGTTAACCGAATGTCTGACCTCACTAGATGACTGCTACAAATTCAGAGCAAGGGAAGGAAAGCAGCATAGTATTCCAGGCACCTTTCTACAAAGTGCTCCTTAATCCCCCATGTATGTATGCATGCTTTTGCAAGCCTCTAGGCTTTCAGGTAAATACATCTTTGCTCTTAATAATCTGTGAACACAACGATATAAAATGAAAAAAGATCAAAATGATGATGCTTCCCATCTACATACAGCCAAAATACAGAAATTGCTGGTGCCACCTATTGTTGAAAATACAGAACTGAAAGGCTAATTTAGGAGCTGACTTCCATATAGTGAAACGTTGATCTATTATCTACTCGCATACGAAGTTCAAAATCCACTGGCCAGGAGAGCCAGATAGAGTCCATTCTACTCTAAAATAAAATAAATCTTTGATGGATATTAACAGCTCTTAAATAATGTTTATGGAATACAGAAGATTCTAGCAATAATTATCACTTTTAATGTAAAAAATCATGAGGCAGGCTTATATATTCTAATAGAGGATGAGCTCTAAAATAAGTAGTTAGGTGTAAAAAAGCAAGGCTCAGAATGGGGTGTATGACACACTTTTATTTTAAAAAATGGAATATGCACATACGTGCATAGAAACTCTCAGGAAGAAAGCAGAGCAGCAACACTTGCTCTCTCTGAGGAGGGGGAGAGATAGATTCTATTCATCTCTGATAGAATCAGAGACTTGCTTTCACTGAATATGCTTTGTGTGAAAATTTTACAATTATCTTTTTGAAATAGTTTAAAGAATCATTTTAAATACATAATAATTTTGGAAACAATAGCTGGCATTAAATTACTGTACACAGAAAGGATTTCAAGCGATCTAATTTAAGTTGGTTACCATAATCAGTTCCCAGAGCTCAGGATCTAAGCAGAAAAGCATGAGCTGCCGGAATGGCAGGAAAGTTACGGTAGGCCTTCAACAGACTTTAAAGGAGGCCTGGTAAAGTTGCCGATAGCACAATATCACCTTTAAATGTGAAGTACTCAAGGTACATTTAAAAGTGCCTTGAACCATGGATAGTTTTTGGCTCTTTGAATTTAATAAGATGTGAATAAATTAAATATTTGCAGTTTTATTAACATTTGCCTTCTTAAAAGCCTTGATATAAAGAAAGTCTTTACTACCATATTATTTATTTTTTATAAAAAGAAAGAAAACCCTAACAACTCATGAAGCTTTTTCAGCTATTTCATAACAACACACATGAAAGGCAAGTGGAAGTTAATACTTGAGTACACATCATATCAAATGTCACATCTCCTGAAAATTGGTTTTGGAGAATAATTTCTGTAAACTTACTTAGTCCTTAATATTATCATCTTTAACTTGAGAAAATACTAACATTTACACTAAACACGAAGTCTTGAAATAGATTCTTAACATTACCCAATCAAGGGTAACACTAGGAAGAAAGTAAGTCCCTTAATTTCTGAAGCAATTCTACAATAGAGGGAAATTGGACAGGCAGACAGCAATACAGTGGTACCCTGGCATTTCTGGGGAAATAACTTTTAAAGCAGGCAGACTGGCAAAGTAAAAATAGTACAATTCAGGTCAAGTCAGCCCTGTAAACCCAAGCTCCAAAACAGTTTCTCCGATCCAAACACACATTTCACATTTTAAAATTTAATTTAAAAAAGAGAAAATCAATAAGATATCATCAGTCTCAAAGGCAAGATAAATCTCCATCAACTAGAAAAGAAACAGAAATAAAGTGTAGTTGAGATTAAAGAAATGCAGGACTCCTAAATCAGAAGCAGGCAGCAATAAAAGACAATTGGATTTCTGAGGGATATGAGTGTCTAAATGGTCATGTGCTAGATAGAGATGAGCCTGGCTTACTGCTTGAAGCCAATAAGTAGTTAGGTGTAAAAAAGCAAGGCTCAGAATGGGGTGTATGACACACTTTTATTTTAAAAAATGGAATATGCACATACGTGCATAGAAGCTCTCAGGAAGAAAGCAGAGCAGCAACACTTGCTCTCTCTGAGGAGGGGGAGAGATAGATTCTATTCATCTCTGATAGAATCAGAGACTTGCTTTCACTGAATATGCTTTGTGTGAAAATTTTACAATTATCTTTTTGAAATAGTTTAAAGAATCATTTTAAATACATAATAATTTTGGAAACAATAGCTGGCATTAAATTACTGTACACAGAAAGGATTTCAAGCGATCTAATTTAAGTTGGTTACCATAATCAGTTCCCAGAGCTCAGGATCTAAGCAGAAAAGCATGAGCTGCCGGAATGGCAGGAAAGTTACGGTAGGCCTTCAACAGACTTTAAAGGAGGCCTGGTAAAGTTGCCGATAGCACAATATCACCTTTAAATGTGAAGTACTCAAGGTACATTTAAAAGTGCCTTGAACCATGGATAGTTTTTGGCTCTTTGAATTTAATAAGATGTGAATAAATTAAATATTTGCAGTTTTATTAACATTTGCCTTCTTAAAAGCCTTGATATAAAGAAAGTCTTTACTACCATATTATTTATTTTTTATAAAAAGAAAGAAAACCCTAACAACTCATGAAGCTTTTTCAGCTATTTCATAACAACACACATGAAAGGCAAGTGGAAGTTAATACTTGAGTACACATCATATCAAATGTCACATCTCCTGAAAATTGGTTTTGGAGAATAATTTCTGTAAACTTACTTAGTCCTTAATATTATCATCTTTAACTTGAGAAAATACTAACATTTACACTAAACACGAAGTCTTGAAATAGATTCTTAACATTACCCAATCAAGGGTAACACTAGGAAGAAAGTAAGTCCCTTAATTTCTGAAGCAATTCTACAATAGAGGGAAATTGGACAGGCAGACAGCAATACAGTGGTACCCTGGCATTTCTGGGGAAATAACTTTTAAAGCAGGCAGACTGGCAAAGTAAAAATAGTACAATTCAGGTCAAGTCAGCCCTGTAAACCCAAGCTCCAAAACAGTTTCTCCGATCCAAACACACATTTCACATTTTAAAATTTAATTTAAAAAAGAGAAAATCAATAAGATATCATCAGTCTCAAAGGCAAGATAAATCTCCATCAACTAGAAAAGAAACAGAAATAAAGTGTAGTTGAGATTAAAGAAATGCAGGACTCCTAAATCAGAAGCAGGCAGCAATAAAAGACAATTGGATTTCTGAGGGATATGAGTGTCTAAATGGTCATGTGCTAGATAGAGATGAGCCTGGCTTACTGCTTGAAGCCAGAGACTGAAGTGAGGCTCCCTCCCTCCTCCACAAATGTCCGAGTACCAAAGATTTGTGAAAGAAACCTGGATGAAGGAACAGAGGATCGACTGCTTAAGACTTGCAAGCCTTACCAGCAGCTATTGGCACAGGGAAAGAAGAAAGTCTTAAGGGAACTGGCTCAGGCTGTCTGCTTATTCTATGAAGCTGTGATATTCCCCAAATCATCATAGAGCAAGGTTAAAATAAACACTGTTATAATATTCTATTATGGACCGGGACTGAGGCACCAGGTAAAGGTACATGTGGAACCACAAAACCACTGGTCAAGAAGGACAAATGAGAAAAAGGAAACAATAGAAGAAAGCAAAAATACCTCACATTTAAAATGAATGCACAAACTAAAATTCCAAACATATAACAGGATCTAATTCTATGAAAGTCAAATCAACCATCAAATACTGAATTCAGTCCAAAAGAAATTAATTTCACAGAACAGACAGACAAGGAGTTTATAGTACGTAGGTTTAGGATGGTTAAAAAGATAAATAAAGAAGCAATATCCTTTAAAAATAAGAGCAGATTCACGAAAACAAAAAAGAAAAATAAAAACAGACATAAAAAAGGCTTCCCAGGTAAAGAACCTGCCTGCTAATGCAGGAGACATGAGAAGCAGGTCTGATCCCTGGGTAGGGAAGATCCCCTGGAGGATGGCATGGCAACCCACTCTAGTATTTGCTCCTGGACAGATGAGCCTGGTGGGCTACAGTCCACAGGGATCACAGAGTCAGACACAACCGAGGTGACTTAGCGCACATACACACAGAGACATAAAAAATAAACATTTTAAAATTTTGGAAATTATACTAACTGAACCAGAAAAATTCAACAAATGAGGTAAAAACAATATTTTACATGCCCAAAGAGAAATGGTGAATTAGAAGGTAATACTACAGGGGTATTATTTTTCTATCTAAAAGGAAGCACAAGGAGCGGTGGGGGCGGGGGGAGATTTTTTTTTCTTTAAATCTTAAAGTTCAATTAAAAGATTCTGAAGACGACTGAAGGACTCCATTATATGTCTAATCACAATTCTGGGGGAAACAATGGAGAGAATTATAAAGGTCTCCTACAGGTGGAGAAAGAAATAAATCCTCAGATTGAAAGCATAAATAGGATAAGTAAAGATAAGCCTACCCAAGATAAAAAGAGAAAACACATCAGAAGAAAGCAAAACTCTTAAAGCAATTATAGTTAGATGAGGAGCAAACTTTAGAAAACAAAATTGAAGACCACATACTAACGTCTTAAAAGTTCCAAGGAGACTTCCTGTCAATCTAGAGCTTTGTGCCCAACTAAACTATCATTCAACCACTCAGGCAAAATAAAGATGTTTTCAGACATTCAAAGGTCAAGGCTTTACTACTTATAGACAGTACTGTTAAACTGTATTTCAATCCATAGACCTTCATGAGAAATATTATTAAAGTATATACCACAAACAAACCGAATGTAAGGTATGGGATTTAAAACAGTGGCATCTATGAAGCTGATAAAGGTCTACGGTTGGCATCATGTTCCTGTTAAAGCCCTTCCCTCTCATCTACAATAATTTGCCCAAACAATACTTTTTTTGAGTTACCAGAAATCAAAAGAAATAATTTCTTTAAACCTGTAGCTTTTTTAAAAGTAAGATTTGTATTAGTTTTTTTTAACTCACTGTTTACAAGTCAAAAACTTTGTTTAAAAAAGGAAACAAAGGAGTCTAACTTGAGCACACTTTTTCAGGTTCCTGTCTCACTCTGCCACTATCTGTGTGACTTTGAGCAACTAGATACCTTTTCTGAATCTCAATGTTTTAACTAAAATATAGATGATAATACTCTCAAACTTATTGGTTTGTTTTGGGGTTAATATATAAAAAATCTTCTAAACATTATACAAGGACTATCATCAGGTAAACTACTATAAAAAAAATAGCTATCATCATCGTTATCATCACCAACAGTAGGGGTTTCTGAAAGTGCTCATAATAAAGATGATGAAGTTACAAGATCTAGAAAAAGCATCCCATATAAGAAGACTACCTATATTATTCCTATTCTTTCTTTTTTCTCCTAAAATTTCCATTTACTAAGTCAAGTGTAAATATTTGGCACTATGATACAAGTAGGTGATGGGTTAAAATTACCCAGGAAACACTGACTATACCAAAGAGTAAAACGTTAATCCTATTAACCCCAGTGGACTTAGTATACAAAGGCAAAATGTTTTGTGTTTGGGCCTGTTTCTTTTCTACTCTAGAATATCATCAATAAGTCTCTGCTTCCAAGACTACCACATGATAGTAATACTTATAAGAGAATGAGTTCCAAAGACCAATCACATAATTTTGGTATCAATGATACAAATATATTGGTGACCCCTTTTTCAAAGAGAGAGTATTCCCAGATTATCTTCAGTTCTTAGGAATGGCAGATGAGGTGATTTCCTGATGCTCTCGGTTAACTACTGCTTCTCTCGAGAAGCAGAACTTCCTTCAATTCCCTCACCTTAGCTAAAAGAAGCTCTGTTCAGGGACAATGAAGTCTATGGGGCTTACAGGATGCTCCAAGGAGCATTTCCAGAGACTCACATTCCAAGAGTTGGTACAATGACTGTAGTTTAGTTACACATATCCTCATACATTCAGCCTTAGGGCTGAAAGGCCTTTGACTAAAGTGACTCACTAGACCTTCGTATGAGTTTTCTTGCATTGTCAGTGATGTTACTACTTCATGGGCTCTCCCGGGACCATGTGACTATGGGATGCCTCAGCCTTTTATATACCTTCCCATTTCTCACTATCCCTAAGCTGCTTCCTGGGAAACACTTTGACCAGCAATTAGTTAGAGTATCACTTCTTATAGGTCTATCCCCCATTCCCTGTTTCCCAACCATTGGAGGTTAAAAGTAAACACAGTTTATAATGTGGGAAGATCTTTGGTCAACTATTTCTCCCTATCTCATCTATTCAGTCTTTCAGAAACAGGAAACCTAATACATAAAAAAATCACATTGGGGCATTTAGGGAGAGGCAGAATGGTGTAATGGAAAAAATATGGTTCAAAAGATGCAGCTGATTGCTCATTTTTAACCTTTCTGGGTCTGAATTTCTTCACACACATAACAGGATGTACCTGGATGCATTGTCATAGCATTAAATGAGAGAGCATATGTAACATCCTTAAGCATAGTGCCCAGTATATAGTGAAAACTCAATTAGTGTTAAACAATTGTTATGTTAATACATTATTTGTATGTTGATTCATAATACTGAGAGGTTCAATGACTTGCTGAAGGTCACACAGCAATTAGGAGATATTGACTAGACATTGTCAAGATTAGAACATAGGTCCATCTGCATTAGAGCCCACAGTCCTAGCTCTTAGACACTATACTCTTTGCCCTGTCACTAACACTCTCTGAAGTTGGGAGGAAGTTGAAAGTTTAAAACATGCCACTCCATATACTCCCTGGCACCCAGTATCACTTGCCTCAGTCAGGCACAGAAAACTGCACCCCACTGAACTTAACAGAAATGTGATGGATAGGAAAGGGGTTGGTCACTGAGTGGGAAATGCTGGGAAGAGTTTCCTGAAATAAGCACTTAGAGAGAAGGCTCACATATGTATGACTCGTTCAGATTCAAAACGAAGCTTCTAGCAGCTTCAAATTTCTAACAACTTGATCTCAGTGATTCAGTCATGCTGGAATTAAGCTCAGAATGTTTCTTGTAGTGATTCAGTCCTTTTGGTAAGTGCCAAACAGAGCAGAAGAATTCATTCACCCCCACTTACTCCTACTGGCTTTAGACTAGCACCCTTTCTAATAGCCAACAGTCATCCTTTCTGTACTTCTTGGAATCAAGGTCCTCTGTGAGTGTGAAGTGTGTATGTATGTGTGCTTGTGAAAGCATGACTGGGTGTGTGAGTGTATAAAAAATGCACTCTGTCAGGGCACTGAAGAATTCCCAAAGCTACAAAAATCTGTCATCTTGGATAGAAACCAAGATCATTATCATTTAATCACTTCGTTGTACTTAAACATCAATAGTAACAGGGCGATGCACTGGTGAAAACTGATCAAAGAGAATCAAAAGAAAGAAACAGAGGACTGAGTCAAGCTTTCTCCGTAGAGAGCATCTCAGCATACTGATGAACTTCTTTTTCAGATAGTGCCAATTGACAGAAACAACAATCACCCCCCAAAAGCAAAATATCTATGTAAAAGAGATTTTGAGTATGGCTCAAGCTGCTTACTGATTAACGCTTTTGCACACAACACTCTGCACAAACCTGCGTAGTCATTGTTCCTAGTAAAACAAGCCTTTGTTGACAACTGGAGACAAATGATCCTTGCTGACCAAGTTCACTGTTCTCACACAGCTTAATAGTTGGAGCGCTGCTCCCTGGCCACAGCCAGGAAAACTTGACGTGGTTGTCAGAAAAAGAAAAGAAAGAAGAGAAAGAAAGGAAAAAGAAAAAAACAGAGAAGGAAAAGTTTTTCTTTTGAAGGTGAGGAGTCTGAACGATCTCATGCACTAAATATGTCTGTAGTTTACATCAGTATGTCTCCTTCACTTATTAATGTTGTGAATTTTTAAATCATTGTTGTTCCAACCAAACAATTTATAATATTAAGAATTCCCACTGTAAAAAAGTATTTCCCTTTTCCACATGGGTTGGGATGTGACAGACTGAATATTTGTTTTTATGTTTAAACAGTTTTTTGTTACAGTATTTGGAAATACTGGCTGTAGCAATGAACTAGAGAAGCCTACCTCATTTTAGGAAAACCTAGTTGGAAAAATATCTTAAGTTTCAAACAGAATAGTCTAATTTCTGTTATGTTGATCAAAAAACAAAAAAACATTCACTTCAGGGTTACTTTCAATGATAAGTTTCCCACAGCATTTCATTTATTCACAAATATTACTGAGTTCCACTATATATGAGGCTTTTTCAGGTGCTATCTTATAAAAAACAAAATTCAGTTTATTAAAGTTGTATTTACTCCCAGGTTTTAGGCCACAAAACACTTACAGGAAACAACATAAACCTAAAAAAAAAAAAATAATAATAATAATTCCCTCCATTAAAGGCTATGTAAAACTTCTGACTGGCAGATGCTTTCCTTTCTTTTGTCCATAGCAATTGATTAAAAGTATTTTTTGAGACCAGGATTCCCTTGGGAGATGACTCAACATCACCTCTGGTGAGAATAATTTTCAGTTCCATTGATTCTAGGGAATCTTTCACACAGTATAATCTCATTAGGCACCAGTGGCCACATCCAATCTTAACTCCACCACGTGAAAATCAGAGAAATGTTTTAGAAAGGAATTTGACAATAAGTATAGTCATCAAGATGCTCTTCCCTTCACCCATTCCACTTGAAAATAATTTTAAGGAAATAGTCCAGAAAATAAGGGGGAAATGTGTATTGTACAAATATGTTAATAGTGGATTACTTGTTATAACAAAAACACCCTTTGAAGTAATCTAAACATCTAACATAAGACATGGTTATGCAGAGTCTCTAAGCAGAATATTATGCAGCCATAAACTTACAAAAGCTTCCTAAGCTCTCATAACTTTCACCTAAGCTTCTTGTGGCTTAAGCGATAAAGAATGCTGTCTGCGATGCAGAAGACCTGAGTTCGATCCCTGGATTGGAAAGATCCCCTGGAGAAGGGAATGGCAACCTACTCCCGTATTCTTGCTTGGAGAATTCCATGGACAGAGGAGTCCATTGGGTTGCAGAGACTGGGACACAACTGAGTGACTAACACTTTCACTTTCATAAAAATTATGACAATGTGAACTAACCATTCACAGCAACTTTACATTAACTGAGAAAAAAAGTTGACTATAGAATTATAGAATTAAGTCTATACTAAGACACAAATATTTTAAAATATGCCAAAAAGCAAAAATAGTAGTTCCTGGTGAAAGCAAGAGAGTGAGCCTTGAGGTGTGACTGAAAAATCTAGAAGTACGATCTTTATTGGGCTTCCTTGGTAACTCAGATGGGAGTGAGTCTGTCCACAATGCTGGAGACCCAGGTTCAATCCCCCAGTCAGGAAGATCCCCTGGAGAAGGGAATGTCAACCCACTCCAGTATTCTTGCCTGGAGAATTCCATGGATAGACCCAGGTCCGCTCCTTAAGAAAGGAGTTCCCAGTCTGTTTCAGGCAAAGCTGATTCCCAAACAAAGCTTCAGATAGTGTAAAACAATGTAGCTAAAAGGAAGACCAAAAGGGAGGGAGGAGATCTCTTAGTAGACACCTGGTATTTACCCCTTTCCATCTCTAACCTCTGCCCAGAATAGAATTGACACAGGACAAAGAATTTTTACTTCACTATGAGGAAGAATAAAATATGAATATACTCTTCTTTGTTCAAGAATGAGAACACTTAGCTGTATAAGATATTAATTATCCGCCAACATTCTAACTTCCTTCCTGAAATACACCTAAAACCTATCAGTTTATAATTTTAAAAAAAATCAAGTGCCAGATATCCCCCAACCCTGCACTGCTAAAACCACTGCGGCTACTTGAACTCAGAAGGCCTCTATGTAGCAACCAAAGGAAACTTAACCATTTATGGATGACACAATACAAGTGTTACCAATGTTCTCTCACTTACTGATAACAGGAAAATGAACAATTTTCTGAACAAGTGTTCTCCCTGTGTGTCATTCCTCATGAGTCAGATACCTTCCATCACTGTATTTTGTGCCTATTTGACATCTTTCTTTCAGCGTTGGCTTTCTTTAATTAAACCCTGAAGCACTCGTGTCCCAAAGCATTCTTCTGTGAGTCAGGCTTTCCCTGGAGTTCAGACTTCTGAAATGGCTAGTAGAGAGAGGTCCTAAAACCACTCTAACTACTGAAGCCAACGCTGGTGCTGCTGTAAATTCTTCATCATGAGGAAATGAGTTTAAAACAAATTATTAAAGAGTCGTTCTCTTTAGCCAGAGCATCGACAGCTTCTTTTCCTCTGTGACTAGGGATGATGAAGTTCTCATACTTTTGTATCCCCATGAGCAGACCTAAGTTGTGGGTTGCACACCCTGTACCATTTCTAGAGACCTGGGTGCCAACTCTAGAACTTTTGTCATTAATGAGAAAACAAGGTTGAGAATGATCACACTAGTGTTCTCTGTCTTTTCTTAAAGGCAACAAATAGAACAGAAGGCTTGGACTTTGGGAACTGTAGGGGATCAGATCACCATTAGGTCCCATTTTGTTTGTTTGTTTGTTTCACTAAAAATGTGATCTAAAATTTTTTAAGGTTTTCCATCACCTATTTCCCTTCTCTAATTAGACTACATCATGGAACAACAGATTGGTTCCAAATAGGAAAAGGAGTACGTCAAGGCTGTATATTGTCACCCTGCTTATTTAACTTCTATGCAGAGTACATCATGAGAAACGCTGGACAGGAAGAAACACAAGCTGGAATCAAGATTGTCGAGAGAAATATCAATAACCTCAGATATGCAAATGATACCACCCTTATGGCAGAAAGTGAAGAGGAGCTAAAAAGCCTCTTGATGAAAGTGAAAGAGGAGAGTGAAAAAGTTGGCTTAAAGCTCAACATTCAGAAAACGAATGGCATCTGGTCCCATCACTTCATGGGAAAAAGATGAGGAAACAGTGGAAACAGTGTCAGGCTTTATTTTGGGGTGGTCCAAAATCACTGCAGATGGTGACTGCAGCCATGAAATTAAAAGACGCTTACTCCTTGGAAGAAAAGGTGTGACCAACCTAGATAGCATATTCAAACGCAGAGACATTACTTTGCCGACTAAGGTCCATCTAGTCAAGGCCTGTCTCTTATACACATCTNCAAAATCACTGCAGATGGTGACTGCAGCCATGAAATTAAAAGACGCTTACTCCTTGGAAGAAAAGGTATGATCAACCTAGATAGCATATTCAAAAGCAGAGATATTACTTTGTCGACTAGGGTCTGTCTAGTCAAGGCTATGGTTTTTCCAGTAGTCATGTATGGATGTGAGAGTTGGACTGTGAAGAAGGCTGAGCACTGAAGAACTGATTCTTTTGAACTGTGGTGTTGGAGAAGATTCTTGAGAGTCCCTTGGACAGCAAGGAGATCCAACCAGTCCATTCTGAAGGAGATCAGCTCTGGGATTTCTTTGGAAGGAATGATGCTAAAGCTGAAACTGCAGTACTTTGGCCACTTTATGCGAAGTGTTGACTCATTGGAAAAGACTCTGATGCTGGGAAGGATTAGGGGCAGGAGGAGAAGGGGACGACAGAGGATGAGATGGCTGGATGGCATCACTGACTTGATGGACATGAGTCTGAGTGATCTCCGGGTGCTGGTGATGGACAGGGAGGCCTGGTGTGCTGCGATTCATGGGGTCGCAGAGAGTCAGACACAACTGAGTGACCGAACTGAACTGAAATGAATGTTAAGTAAATATAAAAATTAAACAGTTTCTACTTGATTGTACCAACAGATGCTTAAAAAGTCTTGTGAGGTTATAACTAAGTGCAGTAGAAAAAAGGACCATGGACAATGAGCATTATCCACTGCAATCACCAGGTTTCAGGAGTATTAGCAAATGGTGTCTATTTCCTCACTCTGAATCATTAGACCTTTATCAGAATAAAGGGTGATAGATCCTATCTCACCCATCTGAATTACATTATAAACTAAGTTACTACTTTGACTTTAGTTTTTTCATGCTGAATTATTTCTGCAACTTAACTTGATCTTTTTACAAGTGCAATTGCAATTCATAAAATCATAATATGTCAATGATGGACGTATATCTTATCTTTTTCATGATTATTTCATCACTTAAAGCCTAACTTTGACCTTCTGTTCTTAAGGTTTCCCTTCAGAAAACTTTTTTTAAAACAGTAACAATCATAAACAAGATTACAAAATAGCACCAGATCATAAAACTAACAGATAACCTTATCTTCTTCATATAGTTAGAATGTGTTAGTCTCATAATTCAAGTAAAGCAAAAATGTCAGAAAAGATTTAAAATGTAAGTTGGATACATACAAATACTAAATCATCATGTTACATATCTGAAACTCATATATTATGTGTCAACTATGTTTCAATAAAATTAATTAACTAGTTAAATAAAATATGAATTGGAATGCTAAAAGGAATAAGACAACTATCTAAAAAGCATATCCCTGTTCACTGAAGTTCACCAAAAGAAATATTCAAATGAAAAGAAATGATATAGATTGAAGAAAGAGAGCTATGGCTACTCTGGGGAAGAAAACACATACATGTGTACATGTGGGATATATAATTTTTACACTAATTTCCACTGAAATTAACCTTTAAAGGCATTTGTTGTCCTTTTCTTTCAGAATATTGATTTCAAAATAACTGCTATCACTGGACAATTCCTCTTTATAGTTAAACCCTACCAGAGTTTCCTTGCCTTTTTGTGTATGCTCTGGAACCTGAAGGTGCAGTAAGTCAAGACTGGAAGAAGTGAGGTGGAGTGCATAGGAAGGGCAACACTTCTACAAGTATTCCCAACAAGCAAAGGAAAATGAGCTCCAAGCCCAAGGAAAAAGATGGTGTGTCCCAAAGTAATTCACTCTCAACTGTTTTTAAAGGACTGTGTTTTATGTTTTAAAATGCAAAGGAATTTTGCATTGTGCTCATAAAATAGCCATATTTGTTTTAATACAAAAATAACACTGCTGTTCTCTAAGTCTTGGAATAAAATTATACCATATTTATCTTGTGGTGTTGAGGCCCTCAGCAATGTAAAGAAACTCACAGGGGTGCCTCAGGAGTCTGAGTATCAGAAAAAAGACAGTTTGCTGCTATGGACCCTTCCTGATCCAACCGAGACCTCTGGAAATGACTTCCAAACAAGTCAGTTTCAGGTACCTTGTGTCTTTTACAGTCCCTTGTTGTAATACTTGGCTGGTTTATATCTTTAATTCTCCTGCATCTCTAGGAAGTGGCGGGGGGCAGGGGGGGGGCAAAGGTGTGCCAGCCANGGGGGGGGGGGGGGGGGGGGGGGGGGGGGGGGGGGGGGGGGGGGGGGGGGGGGGGGGGGGGGGGGGGGGGGGGGGGGGGGGGGGGGGGGGGGGGGGGGGGGGGGGGGGGGGGGGGGGGGGGGGGGGGGGGGGGGCAAAGGTGTGCCAGCCAATCTATAGAAAACCTACTCAGGTTTGGCTATTCTCCAGGAAATCCTATACTTGTTGCTCAACAACTTTCTGAGGAACAATTCTCTTTATTCGGAGTTCTATAGGAATCGATCTGTTCCTTCTGAGGTAAAATCAAACACACAGTGGTATTCTAAAGTCCCATGTTCAACAAAAAACCCTGAGTCCAGCTACTTCTTGGGCATGACCATGCACACTGTGGAAATGTCCTGGCTGATGAAGGCTGTCTGACAACAGGCTCCCTGTGCCAAATGAGATCTAACACTTGGAAACGTCAGGCTCCCTGTCCTCACTATGGGGCACTCTCAGGTCTCCAGACCTGCACTATTCAAATGAGTAGCCACCAGCTTGATGTGGCTATTGAGTGCTTAAAATGTGGCTAATCCAAATAGAGATGTATGACTCAAAGCACCAACCAAATTCAGGAGCCTTAACACAAAAACAGTAAAATATGTCATCGGTGAAATGTTTCATTGATCATATATGCTAAGTACTACAGTATTTTAGATATATTGTGTTAAATGAAATCTATTACTAAAATTAATTTCAGAAACCTAAATAGACATTTTTCCAGAGAACAGATACAGATGGCCAACAGGCACACAAAAAGGTGCTCGGCATTGCTAATTATTAGAAAAATGCAAATCAAAATTGCAATGAGGTACCACCTCACATCAGTCAGAATGACCATCATTAAAAAGTCTACAAATAACAAATGCTAAAGAAGGTGTGGAGAAAACGGAACCCTTTTACACGGTTGGTGGGAATGTAAATTGATATAGCCACTATGGAGTTTTCTCAAAAAAACTAAAAATAGTTACCATACAATACAGCAATCCCACTTAAGCATATATCCAGAGAAAATTATAATTAGAAAAGATGCCTGTGTGCCTAGGCACTTCAGTCGTGCCTAACTCTTTGTGACCCAATGGACTATAGCCTTCCAGGACCCTCTGTCTATGGGATTCTCCAGGCAAGAATACTGAGTGGGTTGCCACACCCTTCTCCAGGGGATCTTCTCAACCCAGGGACTGAATCCAGGTCTCTTATGTCTCCTGCATTGGCACACAGGTTCTTTACCACTAGCACTGCCTGGGAAGCTCTATAATTAGAAAAGATACATGCACCTCAGTGTTCAAAGCAGCACTACTTACAATAGTCAAAACATGTCAACAATCTAAATGTCCATCATCAAATGAATATGCAAAGAAGATATGGAATACATTTGTACACACACACACAATGGAATACTACTCAGCCATAAAAAAGAATGAAATAATGCTGTCTGCAGCTATATGGGTATGCCTAGAAATTATCATATAAGTGAAGTAAGTCAGAAAGAGAAAGACAAATAGCATATGATATCACTTGTATGTGGACTCTAAAATATGACACAAATAGACTTATCTACAAAAGAGAAATGAACTCAGAGACACAGAGAACAGACTTGTGGTTGCCAAGGGGGAAGGCGGTAGGAAGGGGTGGATTGGGAGTTTGGGATTAGCAGAAGCAAACTATTATATGAATAAACAACATTAAATGGATAAACAACAAGGTCCTATTGTATGGCACAGGGAATTGCATCTAATATTCTGTAATGAACCATGATGGAGAATAATTTTTTAAAAAAGAAGAGACTGATTAAGTCACAAAAAGATAAATGCATAAAAATTAATTTCACTTGTTTCTTTTTACATTTTTGTTTGGCTACACAAAAATTAAAATTACATACATGGCTCACATGTGTTCCTTACATTGTATTTCTATTGGATAGCACTGCTCTAGATAAGCTATGCATACAGAAAAGCCCAGCTTGGAATGTACATCGATGAAATTTCAATTTGTCCCTGGCAAACTAGTGAGATTAACCCTTCAACTACTTGATCCCACATTAGAGATTCTAGGCCTTGGGTATTCAGGACCTAGGTATTCAAGGACTTCTGTCCAAAAAATCCTCCCTTAAGAACAAATAACCCTAAGGAGACTGATACCTTAATCCATTTTTAGTAGCAAATCCACTTAATAATCAGAAGGAGTTTAGCAAACTGATATGAGGGTCAATTCTTATTTAACCTGTGACAGAGTATAGAGCACAGAAAGGAGGAGGAAGTGGCCAGAAAGGAACAGCCAGAATGATCAAGGTAAAAGGGTACCAAACGATCAGCTTACCCTGTCAGATGATTCTTGAACCTCAACATTCTGATTTTTAAATAACACCAGTAAGACTGCCTTTGGCACCTTTATCTTTTGATTTCTAATAGCTATGATGTGTGTGTATTTATGTATGTGCATTTGTGCATATATGTATATATATATTTAATATTTACACACTGTTTTAAACACATATTTATGTTCATACATGCATATATATGCAATACAGATGTACTCATACACACATAGTACTAACACAGATATATATCTACAGGACCAACATCCTTCATGGCTGATTTAAAATTGTGAATGGGAAATCTATGCTTTGTAATGTCTCTCTCTTTCTACTGAGGAAATTTAGAATAAAGAATATATGAAATGACGGTTCTATCACTTTGGAATAATCTAGCTTATGCATTGGAAGTAGGGCTTCCCTGGTGGATCAGCTGGTAAAGAATCTGCTTGCAATGTGGGACACCTGGGTTCGATTTCCGGGTTGGGAAGATCCCCTGGAGAAGAGAAAGGCTACCCACTCCAGTATTCTGGCCTGGAGAATTCCATGGACTGTATAGTCCACGGGGTCACAAAGAACTGGACATGACTGAGTGACTTTCACTTTCTTTCCAGGTATTAGAAGAAAGATTTAATAATGATTTTTAAACATGTAAAGGATTATTACAGAGGGCCAGAACATCGGAATGGATTACTAAGAGAAATCATAAATGCTTCTCTGACAGTTTTCTTGAAATAGGGTAGCCCTTAAGCTTCTGAGATGGGTTAGATGTAGTCTATTTTGGAGGTGGGAAACAAAATAGCTACCACAATGATTTTTAACTAAAGAATAGTTGATTTACAATGTTGTATTAGTTTTAGGTACACAGCAAAGTGATTGAGTTATTCATATATATACTTTCTTCAGATTATTTTCCATTACAGATTATTATGAGATATTTAATATAATTCCCTGTATTAGATAGTAGATCCTGGTTGTTTATCTATTTCATATATAATAATGTGTATCTGTTAATCACAAACTCCTAATTTATTCCTTCCCCCCATTCCCCTTTGGTAACCATAAATTTATTTTCTAAGAGTTCATTTCTGTTTTGTAAATAATATCTTCTGTATAATTATTTTAGATTCCACATATAAGAGATATATGATATTTGTCTTTCTCTGTCTCACTTCCCTTACTATGATAATCTCTAGGTCCACCCATTTTGCTACAAATGACATATTGCTTTTAAAAAAGTACAGTCTCCCAGTGCTGAACCAGGAAGAAATAGAAAATACGTATAGACCAATTACCAGTAATGAAATTGAATCAGTAATTTTAAAACTGTCAACAAACAAAAGTCCAGGACCAGGTGGTTTCACAGGTGAATTCTACCAAACATTTAGAAAATAATTAACACCTATCCTTCTGAAACTATTTCAAAACATTACAGAGGAAGGAACACTTCCAACTTCATTCTATGAGGCCAACATCACCCTGATACCAAAACCATAACACAAAAAAAGGAAATTACAGACAAATATTACTGATGAACACAGACGCAAAAATCCTCAACCAAATACCAGCAAACCAAATTCAGCAATACATTTAAAGGATCAATACACCATTTGCAACTGGTATTTATCCCAAAGATGCAAGCATTTTTCAATATCTGCAAATCAACATGATACATCACATTAACACATTTCATATAATAAAAACCATAAGATAATCATGCAAAAAAGCTTTCTTTAAGATTCAACATCCATTTATGATAAAAAAAAAAACAACTCTCCAGAAAGTGGGCATAGAGGGAACATACCTCAACATAATGAAGTCCATTTTTTCACAAACTCACAACTAGCATCATACTCAATGGTGAAAGGTTGAAAGCATTTCCTCTAAGATCAGGAACAAGACAAGGATACCCACTCACACCACTTTTTTTCAATATAGTTTTGGAAGTCCTCTGTGCTGCGCTGTGCTTAGTCACTCAGTCGTGTCTGACTCTTTGTGACCCTATGGACTGTAGCCCTCCAGGCTCCTCTGCCCATGGGCATTCTCCAGGCAGGAATACTGGAGTGGGTTGCCATGCTCTCCTCCAGGGGATTTTCCCAACTCAGGGATCAAACCCAAGTCTCCCGCATTACAGGTGAATTCTTTACCATCTGAGCCACCAGGGAAGTCCTAGTGGTAGCAACTGAGGAAGAAAAACAAATAAAAGAATCCAAACTGGAAAGAAAGAAGTAAAACTGTCACTGTTTGCTGATGACATAATACAATACACAGAAAAACCTAAAAATACTACCAGAAAATTACGAGAGCTCATCAAATGAATTCAGCAAAGTTGCAGGAAACAGAACTAATATATAGAAATCTATTGCATTTGTGTACACTAACAACTAGATATCAGAAATAGAAATCAAGGAAACAATCCCATTCACCACTGCATCAAAAAGAATAAAATACCTAGGAATAAACCTACCTGAGGAGGCAACAGATCTGTACTCCAAAAACTATAAGATGCTGATGAAAGAACTTGAAGACCAGCGAAACAGATGGAAAAGTATACCACGTTTGCAAACTGGAAGATTAATACGGTTCAAACGACCATGCTGCTGCTCCGTCGCATCTGACCCTGCATACCACCCAATGAAATCTACAGATACAATGCAATCCCTAACAAATGACCAATGGCATTTTCACAGAACTAGAACAAAATTTTTTAATTTGTATGGGAACCACAATGATTTTGTTTACATTAGGAAATAATCAAAATCCTCCTCAAACCTACCTATTATGAGATTTCCTTCATGAGGTAGAATTGAGAAGAGGATTTTGAATAGATGAAGTTGGTCTGACTGTCCACATTTTTGTATTTCAAGGAAATGGATTTCCTTCCTTTGCTGAGAACACCAGACCACTCCCTATTTATTCGCTACCTCTCTGCTTTTCTCTGCTTGGGCACACACAAACCCACATACCCACACAACCAGAACTTCCCTTCCTAAATCCCTACCTGTCTTTTCCAGCCCCAACTAATATTCCAAGCCATCCATGAATTTTTCTAGACCACTTCAACCTACCCACACTCTGAATTTCTTTAGTGGTATATGTTGTTGTAGGTTACATTCCACCTGAATTTTGCAACCAGCTGAAACAGCTTATACTGCCCATTCCCTCTATGAAATATACTGACTATTGGTACAGTGAATTTTCTTGACTAAGAAGTTACTTTCAAATATGCCAGTGTACTTCACTTCCACCAACTGAGTAGGATATTTGCCAAGAGTCACTGTGTTTGTTCCCAAACCCATTTATGATAGGCATGTTTATGACAGTTATATGCTGTTATATTTACATACTTTAATTAAATATTACATAAAGTGAGTAGAAAAAGAAGGTAGATTGGTTTTCTATAAAAACTACATTGGAAAGAGTAAAAAAAAAGTCTCAGCCACTTTTTCTAAAAAACCTATTGCTAAATTAAAATCCAAAATAATTCTGTACTCAAGATTGCATCACAAATGTTTTAAATTCTCACTCCACATTAAATAAATCAATACTTTGAAATTATAGAAGACTTATACAAGACAGATGATTGAAGTAGACTCCAAGAAGAAGACCCATGAAGATAAAAAAGATCTTGGTCCCAAATCAAAAGACTGGTAAATAAATATACATTTAGATGCTTTAAGTTGCTATAACATGTTTAAGGTATTAAGGTAGAGCAGCTTTCTGGTTTCCCACATGAACAATTCTGTTAAAATCATCTGAACAATAAGCAATCCAGATCATGCTGGCTAAAAGGGATTCTACTGCTTGGTAGGTATGTGACCTTAGACCTCACAAAAATTGTCCTTCTCTCAGAGAAAAGATTATTGTGGCCCACAGTCCTCAGCATTCCAGACAGAATTAAGTCTTGTACAAAAGGAAGAAGTCATATTTGTTTAAGGAATCAGAAAATCTAAATTCTGATACAAATTTACTNTTTTTGCTTTTTTGCATTTCTTTTCCATGGGGATGGTCTTGATCCCTGTCTCCTGTACAATGTCATGAACCTCATTCCATAGTTCATCAGGCACTCTATCTATCAGATCTAGGCCCTTAAATCAGTTTCTCACTTCCACTGTATAATCATAAGGGATTTGATTTAGGTCATACCTGAATGGTCTAGCAGTTTTCCCTATTTTCTTCAATTAAGTCTGAATTTGGTAATAAGGAGCTCATGATCTGAGTAGTGTATATGTATTAATTCCAATCTCCTAATTTGTGATTTCCCTCCACATTTCCCCTTTGATAACTATAGTTTGATTTTGAGATCTGTGAGTCTGTTTCTATTTGGTAAATAAGTTCATTTGTATCATTTTTAAATTACATTCTATAACTTAAGTCTACTATTATTTTAATTTTTGAGAATCTACTTCCTGTGTAGTGATGTAGCAGCTGTATTTTTTTTTTTTCTCTCATTTACCTTTCAGTGCTATACTGATTTCTTTACCTATGGGGATAGTTTTGAACCATTCTGTATATCAAAGCATTTATATTTATACAAATATATTATTTATACTCAGTGACTTCTACCACTGAAATATATTCATAATTATAAATTTCTGCTTGATATGTTATTCAAATGTCATTTAAAAATTAAAATCAATGTACAGTGTTATCCTAACAAAATTAAACAGTGGAGTCCCTCCCATTTGCAAATAGGTCTTATTGTTTCATATAGCATTTTCAGTGTGAGTCTCTAGGTTTTCTGTCTGCTATATTCTCAAATCACTGTTGGGTTTAGATACCAAATCTAAAATATGGTATCCAATTCTAACATGAAAGTGAATTTCTAGTTTAGATTTTAAAATTTTTTATGTCATCCCTTGATATTAAATACAACTGAGATGATACATGACCATAGCTAGGAGTTGCAGCTTCAGATCTTTCTGTTTGTTGATATCAAGCTTGTGGAAGGTGAGATGAAAGTTACTAACGCTGTTGAAATTCAGGTACATTGCATTTCTGCTCTTTGTCTGACTGGGCCACCTAGCTACCGGAGGCAAATTTTGTTTTCTTTAAGTCTTTGAGAGTTTATCTTTACAAATCTAGAAGACTCAAAAGTAGCTGCATGGTGAAATAGGTTATATTTGTCCCTGTTCTTTCTTTAAGCATATCAAATCTTATATTCTTAGCACTTGAAATTCAAATATAAAGCCAAATATCACCTCAAGACATAGACCAATTAAACCTATTTAAAAGCATCTTTGAATAAATAAAATTATTCTCAGAGGAAAAATATGTACAAAGAACTCATACAACTCAATGACAAAGAAACAATCTGATTTAAAGATGGACAGAGAATCTGAATAAGTATTTTTCCATAAATTCATACACATGGCCAAAAAGATGCTTAATATCACTAACCAAAAAACAAACAAACAAACAAACAAAAAAAAATGGAACCAAAGCCAGGATGATATATCACCTCACATCTGTTACAATGGCTATCATTAAGAAGCCAATAGATAACAAATGTTGACAAGGTTGTGGAGAAAAGCTGTGCACTCTTAGTAGGAATGTTAAATGATTCAGCCATTATGGAAAACAGTACAGTGGTTTCTCATAAAATTAAACAATAGAGCTACCATTTAATACAGCAATCCCTCTCAGGTATACATCAAAGAAATAAAAACAGGATATGGAAAGATGTCTGCATTTCTTCGTGTATTGCAGTACGCACAATGACCAAGATATGGATAAAGATAATGAAATATTATTCAGGCATGAGAAAGAAAGACATCCTGTCATTTGTGACAACACTGAAGGAACCTAAGGGCATTACTAACCGAGATAAATCACACAGAGGAAGGTTTTTCTTATATCTGGAATCCAAAAAAGTGTGAACTCAAACAGAGTAAAATGTGGTTACCAGAGGTTAGGGCATGAGAGAATTGGGAGATGTTGGTTATAGGTTACAAAATTTCAGTTAGAAGATAAATCAGTTCTGAAGACCCAATGCACGTGGCAATGATTATAGACAGCAATACTATATTATTCACTTGAAAATTGCTAAGAGACTAGATATTCAATGATATCACCAAAGAAATATGATAATTATGTGTGATTAGCTAATGCTTGGCAGTAATCATATTGTAATATATAAATATATCAAATTAACATGTGATAGGAAAGCCTTCTTAAGTGAATAATGCAAAGAAATAGAGGAAAACAATAGAATGGGAAAGACTAGATGTACCTTCAAGAAAATTGGAGACACTAAGGGAAGAGTTCATGCAAAGAGGGGCACAATAAAGGACAGGAATGGCAAGGACCTAACAGAAGCAGAAAAGATTAAGAAGATGTAGCAATAATATGCAGAAGAACTGTATAAAAAAGGTCTTGCTGCTGCTGCTAAGTCACTTCAGTCGTGTCAGACTCTGTGTGACCCCATAGACGGCAGCCCACCAGTAAGCAATTTTCAGGTTTTCTAATCTAAATATAAAATAAGAACCATAACATCATCCCTATTTAATTCATAGGGTATTTACAGGAAACAAGACAGTATTATAAAGGCACTTTGAAAAGTGCAAGGATGTAACAGTATATGCTCAGCCTTTCTTCCTAAATGAATGAATAAAGAGATAAATACACAGAGGAAGAAGGATCGAAATAAATAAACAATACAACACATGGCTATTCTTTCCCCCAATTATATGGTTATTTTCTACCAAAGCTGTCTTCTTAAAACAACATTCAAATCATGTCATTCCTTTCCTCAACATCCTTCAGGAACTTACCTCTGCCAACACACTGAAGGCCTCTGCATTGAAGGACTACATAGTATGTAGCTCCACAGGCTTGTTTCTCTCACCATAAGTCATAAGAGACTGCAGAGTCTTCCTTAACGTTTCCATATCCCCAGGCTTTGCCCGCCTCTTACTCTGGCCTGGAGTGAACTTCTTAAATTCACCTCTGAGTTGAAAAGCTTGAAAACTCTCCACCTTTTCCATTCCTTCAGGTCCTCTAGGTTTCCCACAACACTACATATTTTTATCATTACCCTATCTCTGCCTTATGTTACAGTTACGTTTTCCCTTATTAAATGCCTCCAGGATGGAAACCTCTCTTTTCAGCTCTAAGTCAGCACAGAGTATGTCAAAATGCCCTGTGCTGAGCAGAATTCCAACTGACTATCAAAGTAGTTAAAGCTCCTGGGTTTTGTTCACTCTCATATCTTCTGTTCATTATTCTGGCATTTATTTTTCCTTTTCCAGTTTGACTTAGCAAACTACATAAAGAATAATCAGGGAAAAGTAATTCTTGGCTGTGTTTCCACCTCCCCTATCTGCTAGAAAAGGAAACACCCTATTTCAAGGAGGGCACATATAATTTATGAGTCTAAGAAGCAATAAATTTTCCTAAAATACTTCTTTTATTTTTAATGCTTAACAATGCTTTTGCTGCTCAGCATTTGGAGTGCTTTTGCACACACAAAACAATGTATATGACGAAGTCAGTAACTGTCCATAGGATGAAATAGACCACATTGTGTTCCTAAGTATGCAGATAGGAAGTAGGCTTCTCAAGATCTTATTTCAGGTAAAATGTTTCTGCAGCTCCATAAGGGATTCTGTATGACTACAATTTACATACATTTTCTCTAAGTGCCTCTTTCGATTGTTTTAGGATTTCTAATGACTCTCACTAAAATTTGAGTAGTAAGTAATCTACAGCCATCGCTGTAGTATTTTCCAAACTGAAACTGGATTTCAGAATCCCCAATAGCTGCTGCTGACTAAAGGCATCTACCTGATATGTAATTTGCTAAGGTTAAAGGAAAGAACTGGCCTCATCCTTTTCCTCCTATCATTTCCTAAAACATAACTGCATTTTTTTCCATTGTAGAACTTATTTAGAGCTCTTAAATGGGCTTTTCAAGTTTTGTTTCTTTTAACTCCTGAAAAATACTGTAAATTATATTTAATTTGTTTTAATGACTATTGTCCAATGAAATCATCTCTATCATTTTCCTGAGGCTCTTTCACAGTCTTTAACCAAACTCTGACACCAAAGGAACTAAAAAGCTTTATCCTAAATAAACTAGCTGACATTTAGTTTGGTTTAAGCAAAAGGTAAAACATTTGTGAGATAGTTATAGTCTCTACTCAGTATGTTTTGTCACTCAAACATCTGAATGCTTCAAACACTGTGGATTTTAAAAACACCTTGTCAGTCATCTTTTTCTTGGTCTTCATGAGTTCAGTGTGTACCAAAATGCTATTAAGATAATCTCTCCCTGTGCCATTTGTATCTCCAGCCTCCTATAAAGTTTAAATCTCACAATTGCCTGGATTTCCTCAATAGCCATTTCTCCCTCTGCTAATAGTAGCATCAGCCAAAACCAGCTATTTTGCAGGGACATATCCTTAAAGCTCAACAGACAGTTTCATGAGTTCAGTGTGTACCAAAATGCTATTAAGATAATCTCTCCCTGTGCCATTTGTATCTCCAGCCTCCTATAAAGTTTAAATCTCACAATTGCCTGGATTTCCTCAATAGCCATTTCTCCCTCTGCTAATAGTAGCATCAGCCAAAACCAGCTATTTTGCAGGGACATATCCTTAAAGCTCAACAGACAGTTGTTTTAAAATAAACAAAAGATGAACTCTAACAAAGGATAATAATCTCATGGTAAAAAGAAGTAAAGAAACAAAGAGATACGTTTTATATGATTTAAAATTATAAAATTAATATAACATATATAATTATATAAAGATAGCTATATAAAGACTCTCTCACACACACAATCTCTCTCATCGAATTTGCACATATATTCTAGGGGTTAACAGACTGTCACTAAAGCCTATACATAGATCTCTGCTACTGCTGCTAAGTCACTTCAGTCGTGTCCGACTCTGTGTGACCCCATAGATGGCAGCCCACCAGGCTCCCCTGTCCCTGGGATTCTCCAGGCAAGAACACTGGGATAGGTTGCTATTTCCTTCTCCAATGCATGAAAGTGAAAAGTGAAAGGAAGTCACGCAGTCGTGTCCGACTCTTCGCAACCCCATAGACTGCAGCAGACCAGGCTCCTCCGTCCATGGGATTTTCCAGCAAAAGTACTGGAGTGGGGTGCCATTGCCTTCTCCAAACATAGATCTCTAAGGATGTTAAGAATTTCTGTACCAGAAGCATCCTTATTAAAATTATGGAAAATAATACTACCACCATTGTACTTTAGCATTACTTGGGAAGATATAAACAACTCAGTAAGATGTGAAATAAAACATACAATATTAAAACAGAGATATCATTACTTATAGAATATGATAGTACAGTGAGAAAACCCAAAATTAAGAACTGAAAACTGACACAGCGTGTCAGATAATGCACTAGGCACAAGGGGTAAAAAAATAAATAAGGTCCAATCAAGTCCTGTGTAATTACTCCTACCAACAAAAAATAAATAGAAGATACGTGGAAATGAAGATTCCATTCACCATAAAAACAACAGCAACAACAACAAAACATAACAACATTAACAAGAACGGTGTTGGATCTATTTGAGGAAACTTACAAATCACTTTGAGAAACATAGAATTTTTAAAAAGACTGACTAGAGAACCATGCCATATTACTGACTCAGAAAACTAGCAATTATAAAGCAATTCCAATGAAATTGGACAGTATATATTCCTTTTTGAAAACTGGCAAAATGTTCCAAAGTTAATTGGGAAGGGTTGGAAGAGCTAGTACACTTTAGAATAAAAAGATAAGGAATTTGCCCAAGACCTGAATAAAAAGGGTCCTAATGGTAAAATAATATTGGTACTGGCCAAAGATACAGAGAAATCACTGGAACAGAGGAGTGATTCCAGATAGAAACACCCCTATTTTATTTTAAAAGAACATAATTCACTGAGAACAGGATAAGCAATATTCATCTGTAGTTTGGGGGTACACTAACTGTATAGAAAAAGACTTTTAAAACCTTTACATCATACTATTGCTGCTGCTGCTAAGTTGCTTCAGTCGTGTCCGACTCTGTGCAACCCCATAGACGGCAGCCGACCAGGCTCCCCCATCCCTGGGATTCTCCAGGCAAGAACACTGGAGTGAGTTGCCATTTCCTTCTCCAACGCATGAAAGTGAAAAATCAAAGTGAAGTCGCTCAGTCGTGTCCAGCTCTTCGTGACCCCATGGACTGCAGCCTACCAGGCTCCTCCGTCCATGGGATTTTCCAGGCAAGAAAAATGGAGTGGGGTGCCATTGCTTTCTCCAGCATACTATTAAGTAAGTATAAATTTAACCAGTGATGATTTAAAATTAATCTTAAATGTTCATTTATATAAGCTAAGAAAATATAGGACAACTTTAGGGACAGAGAAATGCAGAATAAAATAATAAAGATATACAACTTTTCACCTATCGTATTGAGAAGAATTAAAAATTATGATGTTCAGTGCTGGTAAAGGTGAAGGAAGGTATCTCAGAGGATACTTTGGGAATATAAATTGGTACCATGTTTCTGGATAGTAACTTGGCAACACACACCAAGGCAGGTCCACCGATCCAATAATTACACTTGTAGAAACTTTCACTGAGAACACTGTCAGAGAAGTGGTAAAAAAAAAAAAAAAATTATAGTAGCTAAAATTAAAAGGAGCCTAAGGGTTGTTTAAGCCCATATCAATCACTGGTTTCCCTTGTAGCTAAGTCAGTAAAAAATCTGCCTGCAATGCAAGGAGACCTGGGTCCAATCCCTGGGTCGGGAAGATCCCCTAGAGAAGGAAATGGCAACCCACTCCAGTATTCGTGACTGAAGAATCCCATGGACAGAGGAGCCTGGCAGGCTACAGTCCATGGGGTCACAAGAGTCACACTCAGCTTAGTGACTAAACCAGCAAGGGTTGTTTGTCAATAAATAAATAATTAATTATACAATGGAATGTAATTTTTTACAATTACACATTTGAAAATTTTTAAAATAAATTTCCCCTAAAATATGTAGTTTTCAGAGAAAAAAGGCATTATTTAAATAAAGTCATATCACAGACAATATGTAACTTAAAAAAATAACTAATAGATAAAGATCCACAATGGACTCATGAAATCTGAATATATAGCCTTGGGTTTAGTTAATAGTTATATACCAAGGTTTGTTTCTTAGTTTTGACAAATGTAATATAAAGTAATTTAGGTAATATAGGTCAGTAAAATTTGGTTGGGAAATACCTTAAAATTCACTGTCTTCAAGTAAGCTTAGTCAGATGGCCCTCAGGGAAGTATCAGGGGTGTGTCTTTGGGCTTTATCTCTGCATTATCTTTGCAATATTTCTGTAAATCTAAAATTTATCCAAAAAGTTTATTTAAAAAGAAAAAAAAAGGTAGACTCATAATGAGTAAAGAAGGAGCCTTTTGCTTCTGAGATATCATCATCAAGGGGAACCATCAGTTCAGTTCAGTCGCTCAGTTGTGTCCGACTCTTTTTGACCCCATGGACTGCAGCTCACCAAGCTTCCCTGTCCATCATCAACTCCCAGAGCTTCCTCAAACTCATGTTAATCCAGTCAGTGATGCTATCCAACCATCGCATCCTCTGTCGTCCCCTTCTTTTCCTGCCTTCAATCTTTCCAGCATCAGGGTCTTTTCCAATGAGTCAGTTCTTTGCATCAAGTGGTCAAAGTATTGGAGCTTCAGCTTCAGCACCAGTCCTTCCAATGAATATTCAGGACTGATTTCTTCTAGGATTGACTGGTTGGATCTCCTTGCTGTCCAAAGGATTCTCAAGGCTCTTCTCCAACACCACAGTTCAAAAGCATCAATTCTTCAGCACACAGCTTTTTTTATGGGGAATCATGTTCACTTATAAATTTACCCTTGAAACTCTCAGAATCAACAGAAAACTAAACCAGTTGGCTTTCTATGGCAGAATTGAGGGTGATTTTATGTTTTCACATGTTAACTTCTTTTTTTATTGCCACAATAGTAATACATTTAAAATTCTGAAGTCCCTTGGAAACAAAACACTGAACTACCTTAGCAGGACATTACTTGGATTCTTTTCTTCCTTTTCTCTTTTATCCAAGCAACCCTCCACATTCCTAACACGTGGAAATCATTCAATCTCTGGGTTTTTCCAATTCTATTTCTAAACACAGTTCTTTGGCTTACTATCACAAAGCCCCAGATATCATTCAGCAAATAAATTTACTCTGGTAAACACCAATGGACCCTTATGGATCTGTCATCACCTAACCTGTTCCCTAAGATCATGGCATCTGTTCCCATCACTTCATGGGAAATAGATGGGGAAACAGTGGAAACAGTGTCAGACTTTTTGGGGCAGGAGGAGAAGGGGACAACAGAGGATGAGATGGCTGAATGGCATCACTGACTCGATGGACGTGAACTTGAGTGAACTCTGGGAGTTGGTGATGGACAGGGAGGACTGGCCTGCTGCAATTCATGGGGTCCAAAGAGTCGGACATGACTGAGCAACTGAACTGAACTGAACTGAACCTGTCCCGTTTACCAGCATAACACACTCCCTGACCAAACATTCTAGATATTTCTTTGTCTATCACTAATGGAGACCCCATCACTCATATCCTACCTCTCTGTCGCAAAAACATAAATGAGCAACACTTCCAAGGATTCTACAAAACTCAGAAACCTAGAAACTGAGACTAACCAAGGTTACATGAGATCCAAGGGTCTCCAGTTGCTCAATTCTAAGAAAAGCCAGATAACTGGTTACAGAACTAGAGGTTCCCCATTTCTACCAGTGCAAGCAGCACCCTCTACCTCCTCTTCACACACAGGGAATGGAAAATAGACCTTCTTCAGGAGAAACACTGAAGGTTTTTCATCTAATCAAACTTATTTCATTTGGAAGAAAATAAATGGAAGTTTGGTATTCCCATTTTACTTACCTAGTTATTGACAACTCACCAACTCCCCACCCCCACACCCCTATCCCTTCATCTTCAGGGCAAACTCAGACCAAAGTTAAATGGGGTGGGGGGGGTGCTTTCAGTTTATGCTGTGACAGTGTTATGCAAGCGTAACCCAAAGAACACAAGATAATGCTTAACCAAAGTGAAAGGAGCAGGGCCTGTTCTAACTTGTCTGTATTCAAAAGGGGCACTTTCTTGTCACTGTAACATGCAAACTATGAATTACTTAAATTTGCTGACTTTTGAGCCTTTCTGGGATAAGATATCATTTTGTAACTTCAAAGAAAAAGGTAAATCTCCTCATTAGCCACGTGAAAGAAGGTATATAAAAGAAGAGAATGTGTATCAGGACTTAAAGGATCTACTAGAGCTCTTAACTTCTGAGTATTTTCACCAGAAGGACTAATCTTTATTTTTTAAGTCTAAGACTTCTAAGAACTGGGAAAATTCAAGTATGGCGGGGCAGGGGTATGGAAATAGAGAAGAAGGGGAATTGAGTGATTATACAGAAAGACAGGCAGTGACCCCCCTCAGCCTTCTATCCTTTCAGGTCAAATCCCCAGACCCATCCCTAGCCAACCAGCTATTTTATTAAGGTAATTAAAAGACTGACATTGAACTTGAAGGTACTTTCCAAGCTCATCCTATTAGTTGAGCACTTGCTCCATTCATGCAGAATTCTGGAAGCATGAAACTCAAGAAATGCTTTCAGTTCTTAACTGCCTAAAGTCTATCTTTTTTCTCCATGTCCTACTACGTGGAGCTTCAATGTCCAATTCAGTAGCCACTAGTACACGTGGTTCTTGAGCAATGAAATGGAGCTCATCTAAACTGAAGTGTCCTTTCAGTATAAAATACATACCAGATTTCAAAGACTTAGTGAGAATAAAAGAATGTAAAATATCTTATCAATCTCTTTTTATTCTGATTACACATTGGGGTGCTAATGTTTTCAACATATTTGGTTAAATAAAATATATTATTAAAATTAACTTCACTATTTGATTTTTTTACTTTTTCATGTGCTTACTAAAACATTTTAAAATTACTTCTGTGGCTCATGTTTGTGGTTACCATAATGTTTCTACACAGCAGTGCTGCTCTGGAGATAATGTGGTTCTAGTATTAAAGATATTTAAACCCAAGCAGCAAACACAGGCTAATATTTCCAAATTTTATGGACTTCAAGTAAACTGATGAAGGAACTGAAATCCCGTTAACTCATTCCAGGGTAAAATCCATTTATAGAGATCACCTGTGTCTCATCCATAGACAATATCAATATCACAAAGCTCTGATGGTCAATTCAGGTCTGGGGTAAAAGCCCACAATTCAACATTAGCAACTCTTTCCTTTGGTGATACGTCAGAGTAAGATATGGGGCTTGAAGACTCTGCTGTGATAGAAGCAATGAAGAGGAGATATGGAGATGGAGGAGAGGGAAGAATGAGAGAGGAGTGTGGGAGAGAGAGAAAGAAGGGTTGAGATGGAAAAAGAACAGAGAGGATGGTGAAGGTATGAATGGGAAGATGGAGATTAGAAGAAACAGACATGTGGACGTGTCTCAGTCTACCCTTCTTTCTCTCTCTCCCACGCTCCTCTCTCATTCTTCCCTCTCCTCCATCTCCATATCTCCTCTTCATTGCTTCCATCACAGCAGAGTCTTCATATACACAATGGAGTATTACTCAGCTATTAAAAAGAATACATTTGAATCCATTCTAATGAGGTGGATAAAACTGGAGCCTATTATACAGAGTGAAGTAAGCCAGAAAGAAAAACACCAATACAGTATACTAACACATATATATGGAATTTAGAAAGACGGTAATGATAACCCTGTATGCGAGACAGCAAAAGAGNAAAAGTCTCAGATTATTGATCTTATTTTAATAAAAGCTTATAAATGGTTTTTCTTTACCTTTGGAATAATCTGCATAAAATGCAATATTTTTTTGACTTAGTTTAATTTCCTGTGTTTTCTGTTGACTTTATTATATTATTTGAGAAAGCAAAGACTTCTCACTTTTGAATGAGCTTCATTTCCTTACAATCATGTTGCCTCCTATATTTACTTTTATTATCTTCTGTGATCATTTTCATTGAATAGGTAGCTAAGAATTGATTTTTAATAAACTAAGCTCTTATTGAATATAATATTTGAACTTCCTGACAAATGTTAATATTTTTCCTTTTCAATTTCATATTCTAAATAGTATCTTTTGGAACAAAACTGTTTTTTCAGAATTCCAGCTCCTGGGGCATTAGAAAATATTTTTTACTTTTAAAAAAGAGAGATGATAGAAATAGGCTTATTTGATATGTTACTATTGTTATTGATAAGTTTTCTTGCTGGGATAATCCCATGGACAGAGGAACCTGGAGGACTACAGTTCATGAGGTTGCAAAGAGTCAGACATGATTGAGCATGCATGTAGCATATGGGATTTTTATTGATAAGTCTCATTTATTATTAATTAATTATTTATTAATCATGAATTCAGATGTGCTGCTCAATCTTTCTGAAGTTAAATGTGATTGGTAAAATAAATATTTCAGAATATTATGCTGCACGGGAAGTTACTGGGCTTCCCTGATAGCTCAGTTGGTAAGAATCTGGGAAGTTACTAGTTATGTCAGTTTCTACATTTTCAATATGTTTCCATTTATCAAAGTGTTGATGCTGCTTCTCGCATTACATAACAAAATTTTAGTGCCATCAATTATAAATTTAATTATTTTTTAAAATGTTAACTTGATCATCACTTTATTTTTTTGAATCCAGTATACTCTAGGACATAAGTTTTTAACTGTGAATTTATATCACTTAACTACGAAAATATGAAACTTCATTAATATACCAACAAACATAATTATGTGTGTGTGTGTATGACCTACTCCATCTTACTGAATTTCCTTATTTGATGATATATTCTTGGTATACTCTAGCAATGTTGCTGTTGTTTAGTGGTTCAGATGTGTCCGACTTTTTGCAACTCCAGAGGCTGCGGCTTGCCAGTTTCTACTGTTCGAGGGATTTTCTAGGCAAGAGTACTGGTGTGGATTATGATTTCCTACTCCAGGGCATCTTCCTGAATTAGGAATAGAACCCACATCTTCTGCAAGTCTTATGCATTGCAGTTCAGTTCAGTTCAGTTCAGTTTGATATATTCACTTTTTGAAAATATAGTTACTCATAAATATTTTGTCTAAAACTTTTAGACTGACATGCCATAAAAAATAATTTCCCTTGTCAACTGCATTTTTTTTTATATTAAACTTGTAGTTGAGTTCTCAACAGATCTTTTGCTTTTGATAACCATCAGCCTTAATTTAAGTATAGCACTTTGAGTCTTATTATCGACTTTCAGGTAGATGTTTGTTTTGTTTTTACAGGGTGCTTCCATGACAATGCTTGTTAATCAGCTGCCTGCCAGAAGGCATCTTCAACAAAGAAGGACTGTCTCACAGTCCTGTTGGAGACAGTGTGCCAGGTATTTAGGTATAGCTTCTTAGGACATCACTTAAGTAGTTTTAAGACCATACCATTAGTCTGAATCAGAATATTCAGAACATCAACTGAGAAAGGACCATGTGATTAATATTCCATGAACCAATAGGGGATGACTGCAGCTTTTTTTCCCAAACATTATTGATGTCTTAACATTTTATTTTCTGGATACAAGGGACACCTTTCTCTGAAACTGTCTATAACTCACAGCAGTAGTAGACCATGCTATTGTAAATAGAAACGAACCATTTATCTTTTTTTTTCCCTACTTGACTCTTCCAGAATTTGGAATCACTTGTTAAGAGTTTGTATTTCCATGGCAACCAGGTTATTCGGACAGGTTTAATAAGAATCTCTCCTCTTTTTAAATAGGTTTTAGTTGCAATAACTTATTATGCAACCAAAGCCATTCCTCAGGTGTCATATTTGAAATGAAGCTTATTTAATCAGCTGTGATAAGGCATTTTTAAGTCAGTTAAGGCACAAAAACCGCTAGCACTTGAGGCTGAAAGATAGACTGCTTATATCACTTAGGCTTCTACACTATTGGGGGCCTCCAATATGTATCAGGGAGGCACATCTACTGATCTTGTCTTTATTGATGTAGCTACATTATCACGAAGTGTCTGCCTTTTATAATTCATACTATTTTTAATGAATGAATTACTGAAATTAGTTTAGAATTATTTTCATAATTTTCAAATATATATTTTTATTCTCCATACTCTGCATATAAGTTAAATAAGCAGGGAGACAATATACAGCCTTGACGTACTCCTTTTCCTATTTGGAACCAGTCTGTTGTTCCATGTCCAGTTCTAACTGTTGCTTCCTGACCTGCATACAGATTTCTCAAGAGGCAGGTTAGGTGGTCTGGTATTCCCATCTCTTTCAGAATTTTCCACAGTTTATTGTGATCCACACAGTCAAAGGCCTGTCTCTTATACACATCTAGATGTGTATAAGAGACAGCNGAATGTTGAGCTTTAAGTCAACTTTTTCACTCTCCTCTTTCACTCTCATCAAGAGGCTTTTTAGTTCCTCAACCAGAAATCATATAAAACAGACACCCATTTTGTTGTTGTTGTTTTCCTTTTTTATCATTGTTCTTTACTTTTTTCTTGGCTAGTCTTTCCAAAAGTGATTTTTCGGATCCTCTTGACAAATCAAACATTTGTGAGTGTGGGTACACACATACTGTTAAAAGTTTTACTGCAATTACATTAATTAGAGAAAATGTGTGATGAGAATGACATCTTCAGTATTTAATCTTAATATCCAGGAGAAAAGTCTTTCTTTCCCTGNATTTTGTTGTTGTTGTTTTCCTTTTTTATCATTGTTCTTTACTTTTTTCTTGGCTAGTCTTTCCAAAAGTGATTTTTCGGATCCTCTTGACAAATCAAACATTTGTGAGTGTGGGTACACACATACTGTTAAAAGTTTTACTGCAATTACATTAATTAGAGAAAATGTGTGATGAGAATGACATCTTCAGTATTTAATCTTAATATCCAGGAGAAAAGTCTTTCTTTCCCTGCTTTTTCAAATATCTCATTATACTCCATAAGTATTTTGCACTGCTTAAAAGAAAAATGATTCTTTCTTACTTTAGAAGGGTTTACTCACTCTTGTTAATGGGATTTTTAAATTACTCATCCATAAGTTTTACATTGGCCTAAAGAAATAGTATTTGAGCCTAGAAACTTTGCTAAACTTGTTTATTAGTAAAGAACGTGAATTTTCTTGTGTTTTTATTGAAGATAATTAAATCATCTACAAAAATATTTTTATTTTTATCCTCATGGCATATCTTTTCTTACCTTATTGCGACATCTAATATCTTTAGACCAACGTTAAACAAAGAGGCAATCCCAGACATTTTAGACTGCTTACAATTTATCATGCTTTTTGTATTGGTTTGGTTGGAATCTCTGTATTAAATTTTAAAATCTTGGTTTATTTTATTGTTTCCTAACATTTATCATGGAAAATACTGAAATTTATGAAATTATTTCTCTACATCTCTTGAGATGAATACATGCTTTTCTCCTTCTATCTGTTAATGCTGNGATTATACAGAGTGAAGTAAGCCA
This sequence comes from Oreotragus oreotragus, assembly GCA_006410675.1. NCBI lineage: Eukaryota > Metazoa > Chordata > Mammalia > Artiodactyla > Bovidae > Oreotragus > Oreotragus oreotragus. Next base: position 240,852 of record SJYX01005802.1, on the reverse strand, counting down.
GAAAGAAAAACACCAATACAGTATACTAACACATATATATGGAATTTAGAAAGATGGTAATGATAACCCTGTATGCGAGACAGCAAAAGAGACACAGATGTATAGAACAGACTTTTGGACTCTGTGGGAGAGGGAGAGGGTGGGATGATTTGGGAGAATGGCATTGAAACATATATACTATCATGTAAGAAATGAATCGCCAGTCTATGTTTGATACAGGATACAGGATGCTTGGGGCTGGTGCATGGGAAAGATCCAGAGAGATGATAGGGGGTGGGAGGTGGGAGGGGGTTCAGGATTGGGAACTCATGTACACCGTGGCTGATTCATGTCAATGTATGGCAAAACCAATACAGTATTATAAAGCAAAATAAAGTAAAAATAAAAAAAAAATTTTAAGAAAAAAAAAGAAAAGAAATGGCAGAATATAGGCAGCAAAGGAACTTACATTCTGAAAGAGAGAAAGCCCTCATTACAACAACAGCAGATTTTGATTACTGCCATCATTCTAGGAGAATTTTTTCTAGGAGAACGTGTTAATCAGCCTCTAAAATGGCCCCTTATGATCCTTGCCCCTTACAACCTTATGTGACCCCAACAGAGTACAGACAGGCCAAGGTATTGCAGCTTCTACCTTTTGGTTTCTTGGATCAACATTCTGATAGAAAGCAGCCACAATGCCATGAGGAGACTCAAGAAGTCTCACAGAGAGGCTCATGTACAGAGGAACTGGGGCCTCCAACACAAAACCAGCACCAAATGGCCAATCACGTGAGGGAGTTACCTTGTAAGTGGAGCCTCCAAACTGAGTCCACTCCTCAAATGCTTGTAGCCCAACCAACATCTGACTGGAACCTCACTGAAAATCCCTTAGCTAAAATCTCCCAGGTAAGCCACAGAAACCTTGACCAACAGAAACCATGGGAAATAGTAAACAAGTGTTATATTACTACCACAAGCCACTAGGTTATGAGGTGATTTTTTATGCAGTCATAGCAAATAATACAAAGAACCTGACCATTACACTGGCAAATCCTGAGGCAAGAGAGTATGTACAGCAATGACCCCCCTGTTCATCATAACCCTGCCTCAATTCTCCAGAAAATGTGATCATAGATTACTCTCTAGTATATCTTTCAGGAAAGCTGAAATTCCTACTAATTCAACAAACAGATACTAGTTTAATGAATTATTTTTCAAACTATTTTAATAATCAAGTCTAAAATAGTGTCTTTTTTTTTCACTTATGAGTAATTCAGAAAGTGTCAAGTAAGTAGTTGGAGGAAGACATTATGAAGTAGAGAAGTTCTGGGACTTACATCTTCAGTAATACTGTCATGTCATTATAAGTTATTTCTGTTCTTTCCTACTGCTTAAAAGCTCTATATCTTAGAAGTAGTGTATATTGGTAGAGTCTCTAAGGAAAATAAAATTCTTATAACAATGATAATCACTATGTGATACAATGAAACATTTTTCCCTGGAGTTTTTGAAAAATCAAACAGGTTAATACCTATCTGAGAAAAGGGAAGTTCTTTCTGAGAGGAGGGAATATAGTGGGGACCTTTCAAGGTCAGCCTTAGTCCAGTAACTTTCTATAGGGTTTCCTGGCATATATTACATAACCCTCAAATTTATCATCTTGGCAAGACAGTAAAGGGCAAAGCATAGGCCATGGAGAACCATAGAGTTATATCCTATGTCTGCCTTTGTAACTTTGTCTTAGCTCTGCCATTATACCAGATGATAGGATCTAGGTTATTGACCCTGCACCTCAGTTTCTCAGCTGTAAACAGGATAATAATAGAGAAGAAATGCTTTTATTGGGCATTATTATGTAATCATAAAATGATTAGTACATATTAAATATTTTAATCTGACATGTATAAATATCCACTCAATGGTCAATCTTTTGATTTAGAACAAAGCTTTTTCTTTGAAAGCCTAAAATTTATTTAAAGTGAAAGTGAAAATGTAAGCACAATTGTAAAGCAACTGTTAGTAAAAATTTTTTCCAATACTTTATTATTTTCCCCCAGGTCTTTATAATGGAATCATTCACACTTAATTTAGGTAAAAAAAAATTGTTTTCAACTTGCCTTATTAAGTCTTTCCAGCCACTTTAGTTTTTCATAGAAATAATAATTCTATTTCCACATTCATTTTCATTGGTTTATGTAGTCATTAAAATAACTATATAACAGGGTAAACTGGCATAAACAGGTTTAGAAACTATACAACTGTAAACACACAACTAAACTATCAGGAGCAGAAATATCTAAATATACTAGAAAGTAGCCCACTAGTCATGAGTACTAAAAATGAAGTTAGTACCAGTCTGCACAGTTTACAGAAGTGATGAAGGATATCAGTTACTGCATTAGGGTGTTTGAAAGTAGATCTAGGAGCGGTCCTAAGATGGCAGAGGAATAGGACGGGGAGACCACTTTCTCCCTCACAAATTCATCAAAAGAACATTTCAACGCTGAGTAAATTCCACAAAACAACTTCTGAATGCTGGCAGAGGACATCAGGCATCCAGAAAAGCAGATCATTGTCTTCAAAAACAGGTAGAAAAAATATATAAAGGATGAAAAAAGAGACAAAGGAGGTAGGGAGGGAGCTCCGTCCCAGGAAGGGAGTCCCATCCTGGGAAGGGAGTCTTAAAAAGAGAGAAGTTTCCAAACACCAGGAAACATTCTCACTGCCGAGTCTGTGGCGAGCCTTGGAAGCACAGAGGGCAACATAACAGGGAAGAAAAATAAATAAATAATTAAAACCAACAGATTACGAGTCCAATGGTAACTCCCCCAGTGGAGAAGCAGCGCAGACGCCTGCATCCGCCACTAGCAAAGCATAGGGGTTGGGCAGGGAGGTGAGGGCTGCAGTGCTTTTTAAGAATCGGCCAAATGCCCCAAGTGTAACCAGAGTGAACTAACTTGGGCTAGCATACCAGACTGTGGGATAGCTACCACATGAAAAGCTCTAACATAAGACACCGCCAGGACAGCACACAGAACAAAAGACAGAAGAGAAATAGCTGGCTGCAGACCATCCCCCTCCAGTGACAGGCAGCCAGAGCCATAAGGGCTGGAAGCGGGCAATCGCAACCCCGGAGAGGCATTACCTACTAAACTGCAAGCAGGCTTCTTTGCTAAGACTTCTTGGGGTTCTGGACAGTCACCATCCACCTTAGAAGGGGAGCCAGCTGTACACCCAGAAAACTGAGCAGCATGGACTGGAAAGGCAATATGTCGCAGAGACTGCACTCACCAAACACCTGAGCTATTCAGTCCTGGGAAGGGCACAAAATGCAGGCCCAACCTAATCTGCGCCTCTGAGGGCTACCTGAGAGCCGAGCCTGAACAGCTTAGACTGGGCAGGTGCATGCAGCCTAGGGCCGGCCTCAGACAGTTCCTGGCAGAGCAACATAGACCCTGAATGGTGTGCGCCGTGAGCAGGGGGAGGCCCAGCATGGCTGAGACACTGCGAGCACACGCCATTGTTATTTGTTTGCAGCATCCCTCCCTCCCCACAGCGCAACTGAACAAGTGAATCTAAAAAAAACAAGTGTCCACCACCATCCCCCTTGTGTCAGGGCAGAAATCAGACACTGAAGAGACCAGCAAACAGAAGAAGCTAAACAGAGGGAACGGCCTTGGAAGTGACCCCACACTGCCCACAACACCAAAGAAAGTCCCAGATATATCTTTACTATTTTTTCTATCATTCTCTTTTTTGTTTGTTTGTTTTGTTTTGTTGATGTTGTTGTTTGATTGTTTTTTCTTATTTTCTTTCTCTTTTATTTTTAACTTTTTAAAATTTTTAAGTCCTCTATTTCACTTTTAATTTTTATTTTTATAACCTACTATTACTTTTCAAAAAAAAACCCTATTTTTAAAGCAAACACCATAAGTATTTTTTTGTGTGTGGTTGTTGTTTTTTTAATAATTCTTGTAACTTTTTTTTCCTCTTCTTCTTTTCTTTAATATTGCATTTTTTCCCCTTGTGTCAGGGCAGAAATCAGACACTGAAGAGACCAGCAAACAGAAGAAGCTAAACAGAGGGAACGGCCTTGGAAGTGACCCCACACTGCCCACAACACCAAAGAAAGTCCCAGATATATCTTTACTATTTTTTCTATCATTCTCTTTTTTGTTTGTTTGTTTTGTTTTGTTGATGTTGTTGTTTGATTGTTTTTTCTTATTTTCTTTCTCTTTTATTTTTAACTTTTTAAAATTTTTAAGTCCTCTATTTCACTTTTAATTTTTATTTTTATAACCTACTATTACTTTTCAAAAAAAAACCCTATTTTTAAAGCAAACACCATAAGTATTTTTTTGTGTGTGGTTGTTGTTTTTTTAATAATTCTTGTAACTTTTTTTTCCTCTTCTTCTTTTCTTTAATATTGCATTTTTGAAAATCCAGGCTCTACTCTAGATTTTTACTCTTTGCTTTTTGGTATTTGTTGTCAATTTTGTACATTTAAAAACCCAATCTTCAGTACCTCCTTCCCACTATTCAGAATAATTCTGAAGGCTAAGAGTAAGAAGGTCAGTATCAAGAATAAAGTGACAAAGAGACCAGGGAGACAGTCCAAGAGAGTCAACCCACTCAGCAAAAAAAGCACAAAAGTGAAGATAAAAGGATAGACCTCTGGCATCCTGAGCCCTTACTACGGCCCTGAGCAAAATGGACAAAGCCACGTCATGTAATTCACTCCTTTCTCTGCCTTTCATCTTTGTCAATGACCGTAAACCTACAATTTCACTAAGCACAAATCCCATTTCAGAAAGTCATAAATCACATGGCACTGCTCATGAACCTGAGAAATGGATCTTTTTCACTTTCTTCTCTGGAATCTGTCACACACACACAAAAGTACCATACTCCTCCCATGAACAGATATGAATTTCTTAAGGTTTTAAGGGCCAAATATAATACATCCTCTAATATCTCCAGAAAGTGTTCTCTAGAGATCCAGAGCTATGCTCTGATAGCTCATGTGTAAAGTAGTTGTCTAGTGCTCAAAATACATTGTCATGGAGGGACAAATAAAATAGAAATGAATGGTTACAAAAGAGACCCAGGTTAGTTCAAAAAGTCTCTTTAACCATAAACATGGTGCTCGAAGGGGAGAAAGGGGGAAAGGGGACAGAAAATACTGTGACTCTTTCCTGGGTGAGAGGTAACATTGGCCACTCATAAGTGGCCCAGAGAGATGATATGGGGAGAGAGGTGGGAGGGGGTTCAGGATCGGGAACTCATGTACACCCGTGGTGGATTCATGTCAATGTATGGCAAAACCAATACAGTATTGAAAAGTAAAATAAAATAAAATAAAAAGAAGAAACAGATACATAGGAAAGAATCTCTCTATGGTGGGTAAAAATCAAACACCCTTCCCACTATTCAGAATAATTCTGAAGGCTAAGAGTAAGAAGGTCAGTATCAAGAATAAAGTGACAAGTGAGGACTGTTGACACAGCTATAACATAAAAAAATGTTCATCAATACCTGTTAATTTTGCAAATTCACCCAATCATTTACAGAAATGACTTACAGAATGCAAAGTGGCATGGACTTAGCTGAGATGCCAGGCAGCAATTAGACCAAGCTGGAGATGGCAGCTGAATGGTTCCCTCTCTCCTTTCCTTCTTGCTAGAAGCCTAAAAGACTACACCAGAGGTTCTCAAACTCTCTCAGTCCCTGGTGTCTTAGTAATTTTTAAATGGCATCCCTGGGCCAAGAGAAATAATAACTGTTCCATTGTTAAATAGGTAGATCCAAACAACTTATTGAGTATTTATGTTCTAACAACTTGGTAGTCATTCACAAACTAGAACCAAACTGATACGAAAGTAATATTTTTTTTCATTCTTAAGTAACCACAAGTTTTAATAAGATGTGTATACTACTGGCACTTAGCAGCTTCTCAAATTTTGAAATGATCTTGAACTCCCCCACCTCATTTTCTGCTCCACACTACTTTGTATACAATACTGTTTTTTAAGGACACTAAACCCCAAGAGCTCAGCTTTGCAAAGATATGATATCATTAAAAAAGAATGCAGTGATCTAATATTGAAACTATGAACTACCTTGAGCTAGTGGTTCACACAGTAACTGACAGACATTAACTATTTTTGTCTTCTTGGAAAAAAAAAAATTAATCCCACAGCCTCCCTGTGTCACCCCAGGGTACTTCAGAAAACTGTTTGAAAAACTGCAAGGCTTGGATTTTCCTACTGCAACCAATTTAGAGTGTCCTCACTCTTTCACAGGAGAAGGAAATGGCAACCCACTCCAGTGTTCTTGCCTGGAGAATCCTAGGGATGGCAGAGCCTGGTGGGCTGCCGTCTATGGGGTCGCACAGAGTCGGACACGACTGAAGCGACTTAGCAGCAGCAGCACTCTTTTACATCTCAAAGCAAGGGGAAAACATCTGTATGGCCCAGACTGAAATGGCCTGATGTAACACCTGCTCTGTCCTACTAAAAGTGGTCTACATTCAAGATACAGCAGCTTTTGGGTAACTGATAAGCCCCGGGGTGACTCAGAGAGACCCTGTAGACTCAGGAACAGGGAGGACAGTAGGTATGGTGTTAATGGATCAATCACTTCTTTAACTACTTCATTCTAATGTATTAATAGGACAGTGTTGTGAACTATGGTGGTTTGTATACTTTTCATTAATTAACACATGAGATAAATGTTCAGTCAATATTACACTGTTAGCTGAGAGAAAATCATGTACATGTTTACTATAATCATATGATTGTGTCCCTGATAAGACAGAAAACTAAAGTCTAAACCAAGCAAAGACTGCCCTGAAACTAAAACCTAGAGGAAAGACTGGCTTGTCAATTCATTCATCCATCCAGCATTCTACAGATGCTTTTAAGTTTCTATCATAGTCCAGACACAACGTATTCCACAGGACACATAGCAGTGAAAAGCCAGGCACAAGAGGACTTTGTTAAGGCCAACACTGGCCTCCATCTTCCCCAGTTCAATAGGGCATTTTCAGGCTTCATCTCTCCCAGCCTTTTGGGAACTTTTGACCAAGCTGATCACTCCTTTTTTCTTAAACATTTTATTCATTTGGCTTCCAGGACATTTTCTATCTTTGTACTCTTCTTACTTAACTGGCTGTACTTATCAGTTTCTTCCTCGTCTCAGCCTCCGATGCTGTTTTCCCAACAACAGTTCTTGGCTGTTTCTCCATCCTCACTCTCTCCCTGGGTATGATATCAAATGTCACATCTATGCTGTTAACTCTCACATTCTATCTCTAGCTCCCACTTCACTTCAGAGCTCCAGACTTGTGTATCCAACTATGTACTTGACATCCTCATTTTGGAGGAGTAAACAGGTATCACAGATACAATGGGTTCAAAATAAAGTCCTGATTTCCTTCCTACCCTCAAAGTCAATTTTTTGATATCATCATATCCAATCCTTCAGCAAGCCCTATCATCAAGACTCATCTCAAGTCTGATCCCTCCGTCTGTCTCACTGGGGCAGTGCAATAACCTAACTGGTTTTCCTGTTTGTCCTCTTGCCCTCTTACCCACTCTATTCTCAACATAATGACTAGAATCTCCTTTTTATAAGTTAGATCATATCAGTTATCTACTTAAAGTCCTTCAAGGGAGTCTCCATCACACTTAAAATCTCTGAACTCCCTACTTTATCGTCTCTAAGGACATAAATGATCTAGCTACACTGGAATAACATCAAGTGCTATGCACTTGCTTTTATCTCTTCCAGGAACACTCTTTCTTAGATCTTCAGATGCCTTACTCTTCACTTAAATCAGAGAAGCCCTCCCTGGACACCCTTTCTAAAATGTTATTCCCATCCCTCTGAACATCATTAATCTGCTTTGTTTCTCTCTATTGCACTTAACACTCTATGAAAATATATCTTAGGTATTTACTTGTTGATTGCTATTCCCACTAGAACATTAGGTGAGATTTTGTCTTGCTCACATGAGCATTCAGTGGGCTCTCAAATTCTTAGTGAAGTAACAAGCTTCTGTCCTCATAAAGTTTACATCTGGTGAAAGGTGACAAGGCAAAGACCTTGAGCTCAAAAGATTTGGTTATCTGGTCTAAAGTCTGTTGTTTACTGTGCTAATTTCACACTATACTACTTAACATATTCAGTTCAGTTCAGTCGCTCAGTCATGTCCAACTCTTTGCAACCCCATAAATCGCAGCACGCCAGGCCTCCCTGTTCATCACCATCTCCCAGAGTTCACTCAGACTCACTTTCATCGAGTCCGTGATGCCATCCAGCCATCTCATCCTCGGTCGGCCCCTTCTCCTCCTGCCCCCTATCCCTCCCAGCAACAGAGTCTTTTCCAATGAGTCAACTCTTCACATGAGGTGGCCAAAGTACTGGAGTTTCAGCTTTAGCATCATTCCTTCCAAAGAAATCCCAGGGCTGATCTCCTTCAGAATAGACTGGTTGGATCTCCTTGCAGTCCAAGGGACTCTCAAGAGTCTTCTCCAACACCGCAGTTCAAAAGCATCAATTCTTCTGTGCTCAGCCTTCTTCACAGTCCAACTCTCACATCCATACATGACCACTGGAAAAACCATAGCCTTGACTAGACGGACCTTAGTCGGCAAAGTAATGTCTCTGCTTTTGAATATACTATCCAGGTTGGTCATAACTTTTCTTCCAAGGAGTAAGCGTCTTTTAATTTCATGGCTGCAGTCACCATCTGCAGTGATTTTGGAGCCCAAAAAAATAAAGTCTGACACTGTTTCCACTGTTTCCCCATCTATTTCCCATGAAGTGATGGGACCGGATGCCATGATCTTCGTTTTCTGAATGTTGAGCTTTAAGCCAACTTTTTCGCTCTCCTCCTTCACTTTCATCAAGAGGCTTTTTAGCTCCTCCTCACTTTCTGCCATAAGGGTGGTGTCATCAGCATATCTGAGGTTATTGATATTTCTCCCGGCAATCTTGATTCCAGCTTGTGTTTCTTCCAGCCCAGCGTTTCTCATGATGTACTCTGCATATAAGTTAAATAAGCAGGGAGACAATATACAGCCTTGACGTACTCCTTTTCCTATTTGGAACCAGTCTGTTGTTCCATGTGCAGTTCTAACTGTTGCTTCCTGACCTGCATACAGATTTCTCAAAAGGCAGGTTAGGTGGTCTGGTATTCCCATCTCTTTCAGAATTTTCCACAATTTATTGTGATCCACACAATCAAAGGCTTTGGCATAGTCAATAAAGCAGAAATAGATGTTTTTCTGGAACTCTCTTGCTTTTTCCATGATCCAGCGGATGTTGGCAATTTGATCTCTGGTTCCTCTGCCTTTTCTAAAACCAGCTTGAACATCAGGGAGTTCACAGTTCACGTATTGCTGAAGCCTGGCTTGGAGAATTTTGAGCATCACTTTACTAGCTGTCTTATGTACCAATGAGGGCTTCCTCAGTGGCTGAAATTGTAAAGAATCTGCCTATAATGCAGGAGACCCAGCTTCGATCCCTGGGTTGGGAAGGTTCCTTGGAGAAGGGAATGGCAACCCACTCCAGTACTCCTGCCTGGAGAATTCCACGGAGAGAAGAGCCTGACAGGCTACAATCCATGGGGTCGCAAAGAGTCAAACATGACTAAGCAACTAACATTTTCAATTTATGTACCAAAAATTATATGAAACTCTGAAAATATCTTCTTAATTTTTTAAGTTTCTCTGAGCTACATATAAATGCTATATCTTAGTCACTTGCTCAAGATCCTAAAGATGATCCTAGGGAGAGTTTAGATTCAATCTCAGGTTGACCATACTTCTGGTCTACACCTTTAAACAATAAGCTATGCCAGGTACTGTCTCTACATGTCGTTACCTGTAAAATGGAGGAACTGACTAGAATGACCTCTGATCCTTCAATTCTACCTCCTATCACAGGAAAAAAAATGCTGTCACTTGGACTGCTTGAAATTTCATTTCTGTATAAAATCACAAGAACTCATTTACCCAAATACAACTCACTGAAGACAACTGACCACAGGCCAATGCAGAAACAGGCACATACAGAGACCACACGCCATGTTATTTGATGAGGCATCAAAGAAGACATTTATCATACCACTTCATCACCCATATTGGCCACATTAGGAACACTTTCCCTCTAAAGATTATAAATTTAAATAAGAACTAGAGGTGACAGGTTCACAACCTGAAAAAGCCAAATACTTCAGTAAAACACAATCATCCTGGCTCTTCAGTTTCACCAGCAAAATCAGCGGCCTGACTTATGCAGAAAGAGCCAAACAAACTCCTTGCCTCAAGTTTCCATTAACTCCTAACTGTACAGGATGGAGTGCCTCAGATGGACCCCTCTTAAAGTTTGACAGCTCTAAGAAAATTCTCTGGGCTCCTCCAGCTCAATTCTGGAATAGCACAAGACCTAAGAACAGGTACTATAAGTTCAGAGATGCAGTAAAGTGACATCACTTCTTTCTTCTACTGCAATATAAATTAGGAATAGCTCATATGTGTACCCTATCAAGATGCCACTGGTTCCCACTGCCCATGCTATCCAGCATATCCACAACTGTAGGCATACATTTTACACACACACACACACACACACACACATCTTTCTTCTCAGCCTTGTGGTTCTTGATTATATATGGGATGGATATCTTCCATTATGATAATGATGCATTTATTTCACTGCACCTTCTCAGAGATATAGGTTCCAGGCCTGCAGGCTCCTCCTCTCAGCTTCTAGGTTCGGGTAACTTAGAATTCCTTCCTTTCAGTCATCTAGCCCTAAAGCAGTACCTGTTTCTTATGTATTACTTGAGAGTTCTGTTCATTTCCCCTTTTCAGTCCTTCAATATATGCTTAATCCATTAATTTCTGATATTAGATTTTCTGTTAAAATAATGGATGTAGTTGTTCTTTTCCCAACTGGACTATGGCTGATACATCATTGGATGACCATTTATCCCAGCTTCCTTACACTACACAAAATCACCCCTTATCATCAAAAATAACAGAGAATGCAACACCAATTCTTCCCTGAAACATGTTATTAATAAAACACCCTTGTGTCCCTCAAAGAAAGCTCCTCTTAATGTCTTATTTCAACTTATCCACTTGAGATAGCTTATCTTCTCTTGTCAATGTAAACTAAAGATATTTCCTGTGACCTAAAGTATCTATGTATAAAGATATATTTCTAACATATAAAACAATGGAGGAAAAAGCTGTCCATGGGAACTTTAACCTGTTAATTTAATAAAAGACTTTATATAAGTATCATAATATATTAAAAATACATAGCTGTATATAACTGGATATTATACAGTTTGGTCACTCACCACGTATGACTCTTTATGATCCTATGGACTACAACATAGCAGACTTCCCTGTCCTTCAGCATCTCCCAGACCTTGCTCAAACTCATATCCATCAAGTCAGTGATGCCACTCACCCATCTCATCCTCTGTTGTCCCCTTATCCTGCCTTCAACCTTTCCCAGCATCAGGGTCTTTTCCAGTGAGTCAGCTCTTCACATAAAGTTGACAAAGTATTGGAGCTTCAGCTTCAGCATCAGTCCCTCCAATGAATACTCAGGGTGGATTTCCTTTAGGATTCACTGGTTTGATCTCCTTGCAGCCCAAGAAACTCTCAAGAGTCTTCTCCAACACCACAGTTCAAAAGCAATCAATTCTTCAGTGCACAGCCTTCTTTATGGTCCAACTCTCACATCCATACATGATTATTGGAAAAATCATAGCTTTGACTATATGGGCTTTTGTAGGCAAAGTAATGGCTCTGCTTTTTAATATGTTGTCTAGGTTTCTCATCACTTTTCTTCCTAGGAGCAAGCCTCTTTTAATTTCATGGCTGCAGTCACAACCTGCAGTGATTTTGGAGCCCCCCAAAATAAAGTCTGTCACTGTTTCCATTGTTTCCACATGTATTTGGCCATGAAGTGATAAGACCATTTGCCATGATCTTCATGTTTTGAATGTTGAGTATTAAGCCAACTTTTTCACTCTCCTCTTCCCCTTCATCAAGAGGCTCTTCAGTTCCTCTTTGCTTTCTGCCCTAACTGTGGTGTCATCTGCATATCTGAGATTATTGATATTTCTTCCTGCAATCTTGATTCCAGCTTGTGCTTCATCCAGCCTGGCATTTCACACAAGGTACTCTGCATATAAGTTAAATAAGTTATATAGAGACAATATATAGCCTTGATATACTCCTTTCCCAATTTAGAATGAGACCATTGTTCAAGTCCAGTTCTAACTGTAGCTTCTTGACTCACGTACAGGTTTTGCAGGAGGTAGGTAAGATGGTCCGTATTCCCAACTCTTTTGAGAATTTTCCACAGCTTGCTCTGATCCACACGGTCAAAGGCTTCAGTGTAGTCAATGAAGCAGAAGATGTTTTTCTGGAACTATCTTGCTTTTTCAATGATCCAACAGATGTGGGCAATTTGATCTCTGGTTCCTCGGCCTTTTCTGAATCCAGCTCGAAATGGTGAAGTCCATGGTTCACATACTGTTGAAGCCTCGTTTGGAGAATTTTGAGCATTACTTTGCTAGCGTGTGAGATGAGTGCAATTGTGTGGTAGTTTGAACATTACTTAGCATTGCACTTCTTTGGAACTGGAATGAAAACTGACCTTTTCCAGTCCTGTGGCCACTGCTGAGTTTTCCAAATTTGCTGGCATATTGAGTGTATCACTTTCACAGCATCATCTTTTAGGATTTGAAATAGCTCAGCTGGAATTCCATCACCTCCACTAGCTTTGTCCATAGCGATGCTTCCTAACACCCACCTGACTTCGCATTCCAGGATGTCTGTCTCTAGGTGAGTGATCACACCACCATGGTTATCTGGGTCATGAAGATCTTTTTTATATAGTTCTTCTGTGTATTGTTGCCACCTCTTCTTAATATCTTCTGCTTCTATTAGGTCCATGCCATTTCTGTCCTTTATTTTGCCCATCTTTGCATGACATGTTCCCTTGGTATCTCTAATTTTCTTGAAGAGATCTCTAGTCTTTCCCATTCTATTGTTTTTCTCTATTTCTTTGCCTTGTTCACTTAGGAAGGCTTTCTAATCTCTCCTTGCTATTCTTTGGAATTCTTCCTTCAGATGGGTATATTTTTCCTTTTCTCCTATGCCTTTAGCTTCCCTTCTTTTCTCAGCCATTTGTAAGGCCTGCTCAGGCAACCATTTTTCCATTTCTTCTTCTTGGGGATGGTTTTGATCACCACCTCCTATACAGTGTTACAAACCTCCATCCATAGTTCTTCAGATACTCTGATAGATTAGGTCTATCAGATCTAATCCCTTGAATCTATTTGTCACTTCCACTGTATAATCTTCAGGGACTTGATTTAGGTCATACTTGAATGGTCTAGTAGTGTTCCCTACTTTCTTCAATTTAAGTCTGAATTTGGTGTAAGGAGTTCATGATCTAAGCCACAGTCAGCTCCCAGTCTTATTTTTGCTTACTATCGAGCTTCTCCATCTTTGGCTGCAAAGAATATAATCAACCTGATTTCATTATTGACCATCTGGTGATGTCCATGTGTACAGTCATCTCTTGTGTTGTCAGAAGAGGGCGTTTGCTATGACCAGTGTGTTTTCTTGTGAAAACTGTTAGCCTTTGCCCTGCTTCATTTTGTACTCCAATGACAAAGTTGCCTCTTACTCCAGGTATCTCTTGACTTTCTACTTTAGCATTCCAGTCCCCTATGATGAAAAGGACATTTTTTTTTTTTTGGTGTTAGATCTAGAAGGTCTTGTAGGTCTTCCTAGAACCGTTGAACTTCAGCTTCTTTGGCATTAGGGGTTGGGGCATAGACTTGGATTACTGTGATATTGCCTTCTTTGCCTTGGAAATTAACCAAGATTATTTTATCATTTTTGAGATTGCACCCAAGTACTGCATTTTGGACTCTTTTGTTGACTCTGAGGTGTACTCCATTTCTTCTGAGGAATTCTTACCTACAGTAGTAGATACAATGATCATCTGAATTAAATTCACCCATTCCAGTCCATTTTAGTTCACTGATTCCTAAAATGTCAATGTTCATTTGTGCCATCTCCTGTTTGACTACTTCCAATTTACCTTGATTCATGGACCTAACATTCCAGGTCCCTATGCAATACTGTTCTTTACAGCATGGACTTTACTTTCACCACCAGACACATTCACAACTGGGCACTGTTTCTGCTCTGGCTCTATTTCTTCATTCCTGCTGGGGCTATTTACAGTATATACAGTTATATTACATACATATATACAGTTCACATAATATATATCCTTTCAAAGGCTTATATACTTACGTGTTATGAGTTACAGATAAATATACAAATCCTATAAAATTCATTTATCCTTGTTAATAAACTATCATTTATAAAACCTCTTGCTTTTTAGGGGCTTCCCTGATGGCTCAGCTGCCTGCAGTGTGGGAGACCTGGGTTCGATCCCTGGGTTGAGAAGATCCTCTTGCTTTTTAAAGTTTCTCCTTTCTTCGCATTTGATTGTGTTTATATGGATTCTCCTCACAATTATATGTATGTGTCAGCTCCCTAAAAGCATAAACATAAATGTATGTACATGTATGTGTGCATGGATCACAGAATGCCTGGCATTGTGCCTTGCCCTGTGAACGCTGTGCTAGATTGAATTACAGTCCCAAATATACTGAGATTTCAGGCTGCATCTTGCTCACCTTTGACTCCCTAGTAGCTAGCACAATATCATGTTGGGAACAGAAAACATCAGTTGATTTTCTTGACAGCACTAGAAACACAGAGAAGCTCTTAAAAATACAATCAGAAAAATGTAAAAAGAATTTCATTTAGAAAGACATCTATTTTGTCATATAAAGTGTATATGGAGCTTACAGAAAAGGGATTTAAGAAGAAAAGCTAGAATCAAAAATATAAAGAGTACACATATGCCAAGTAGTTTAAGGGCTGCAAAAAGGAGATCCTCTTCTTTCTTCACACTGCACTTCTCTACCCCTTCACAAACAAGTTTTACCATAAATGATGTCTTTCTTTGTCTTAAGGTATTGACTCAATTAAAAAATAAACACCTCTGACGATTATGATACTTTTAATCAGTTGATCATCTCTTTTGCTAAAAGCAAACTTAGATTTATGTCAGTGGGTTTGGGGGACACTGCCTCGTAGGAGCCATCTGGAAGTTGTGGAGACATTCTGGGTTGTTACCATTATTGGCATTCAGTACAGAAGGGATGCCACACAATAAAAAATTATCCAAGATGATTTTCAAGTGTCTCACCAGAGGTTCATGTAGGTAAAAATCTGTTAATAATCATCTGAGTTCAGAACCTAAGTCAATTTTATTTTTATAATTCTTATTTATACTTAATTATCTAAAATAAAATGAGAGTGAAAATCAAGTGAATTATCATTTTGATAGAAATACTATGAAGTATTGTCCACCATTTCATGAAATCCTACCACTGAAACCAAACAACTAGATATCTGAGTTGCCAGTACAACAAATACAATTCTAAATCATCAGAATTCTAACTAATTTCACTTTTAGGCCCAAGCTTATCTACTTCTTTATGTCTTTTAGTGTAGATGTGCTTGAATAGTTTCATATTTAAATGCAATTTATTTTATTATAAATTGTTTTCACTTTCCTTGTACTTTAGTTATAAATTGTACCAAATTTTAAAAATTATATGCATAGGTAGACAATACTGTTTATGATTTTTATTTGAGAATAATAAAGAAGTTAATAAAAAGTAGGGCTATGAAATGCAGGTTGAGATGGAGATGGAGGGCAGGACGAGAGAAGCACAAGAATATCTGGTGGGAACATGACACTGAAAAGAAAAACCAGATGTGAGGGATGCGTCCTTTCAACAAGCCACCAAGAGTACGTGGTTACTTGGTGAATGCTTAAAGACGAAATGTCTTTGTTTAATCCTTTTTTTCCAGGCAAAAATGTCACACCAGTGTTTCCCATAGCTTGAAGGTGCTGGCCAGATGCATGGAAGGAAAAGAGAAACTGGAGTAAGAGACACCTACATTCAAACCCTGATTCTGTCTCTTGTAATTCATGTAAACTTGAGCAAATAGTTTCACTCCTCTGAATGTCTGTTTCCACGTTGGTAAAATGGAGGTAATAGAAAAAGGCCTTACAGTTTGGCTCTGCTGAATCTTAGAGCCTGTCACCATCTCTTCCATACCATGGGCCTTCAACAGATGTTAATTCCACAACTCAGCCATAAAAAAGAATGAAATAAGCCATTTGCAAGAACATGCATGCAACTAGAGATTATCAAAGCAAGTGAAATGAGTGAGAAAGAGAAAGACAAGCACCGTATGTATTACACGTGGAATCTAAACTATGGCACAGATGAACCTATCTATGAACAGAAACAGAATCAGGGACACATATAATAGACTTGTGGTTGCCAGGTGGGAGGAAGGTGGGAGAGAGGCGGATTGGGAGTTCGGGATTAGCAGATGCAAACCAGTATACACAGAATGGATAAACAGAAACATCCTACTGTATAGCACAGTGAACTATATTCAGTATCCTGTGATGACCATAATAGAAAATAAGATGAAAAATAATGTACAAATATATATAACTGAGTCACTTTGCTGTAAAGCAGTAATTAATATAACACAGTAATTTAACTATACTTCAATAAAAATAAATTTAAAAATTAAATAAAAACCTAAAAAAAAAAACCCAAAGGTTAATTCCTATCCACCTGCTCCTAGATGTTACATAATTTCTAGTGCTTCTTGAAAGAGAGAAAAGTCCAGACAATAATATGATTAGCTATCTACAGCTAATCATAGGTGATACAGTGGTAAAGAATCCACCTGCCAAAGGAGGAGATTTAAGAGACACTGGTTCAATCCCTGGGTCAGCAAGAGCCACTGGAGCAGGAAACAGCAACTTGTTTCAGTATCCTTGCCTGGAAAATTCCATGGAAAGAGGAGCCTGGTGGGTTACAATCCATGGGGTCACAGAGTCAGACACCACTGAGAGATCGAGCACACACACATAAGTTACCAGCAAAGTAAAAGCTTAAAATAACATGCATATATTATCTCAGTTTCTGTGCTTCAGGAATCTGAATACGGCTGGAGTGGGTCCTTTGTTTCACGGTCTGTCATAAGCTTGCAATCAAAGTGTCAGTGAAAGCTAGAGTCTCGTCTGAATGTTCAGCTGTGGAAGGATCTACTTCAGATCTTACATAGCTGTTGGTAGAATTCAGTTTCCAGACAGTTAACAGACTGAGGACTCAGTTCTTCACTGTTTTTTGGGCAGAGCCCCTTCTCTGTTACTAGCAATATGGGCCTATCCAAAATCTCAGCGTTCTTTGTCAAAGATACAAACCAAGAAGACAATTAAGAGAGTCTGCAAGCAGGACAACAGTGAAACCTTTTGTAACTTAATGATAGATGTGACATTTTATCACCTTTATCATGGTTAGAAGCAAGTCCCTACATCCAGTCTATACTCAAGGAGTGGCTATTACCCAAGGGCATGAATTCCAGGAGATGGGAATGATCAAGGCCCATCTTAGATTCTGCCTGTCACAATAATGTATAGATAATTGTACAGAAATCACTTCTATGTATGTGGGGAAATTACCTGGGCCAAATATGTAAGAAAATACACTTTCAACACCCAATCCATGTACTCCAACTTTTAAAATATTTAATTCATTGATTAATCGCATGTGTTTTGTGCTTGACAGATTCCTAATAAAACTGGCATAAAACGTGCATATACGCCAAGAGTATTCAAATCATGAATAAATACTCTCTTAATATATAACCGAAGGCAACAAGAAATACCTATGCTGAAAATTTTCTAAACTGACAGCCAAACCACTTCAAATTGCTGCGTTGTTCAAGGTGATTTCAAATTAGAAATCACAGGTCTGAGTATCTGAACCCTGGCAATCTTCACCTTCAATAAACTCTCAATGGAACATAAATATAAATGTTTAACAGGTCAACTATTACATGCTCTTTCTTAATTCCCACATCCAGGATTGAAAATCTAGGTAACATTAAAAAAATGAGTTACCTTATAAACTCTAGTGGCCTCATGAAATTAAAAGACACTTACTCCTTGGAAGGAAAGGTATGACCAACCTAGATAGCATATTCAAAAGCAGAGACATTACTTTGCTAACAAAGGTCCGTCTAGTCAAGGCTGTGGTTTTTCCAGTGGTCATGTATGGATGTGAGAGTTGGACTGTGAAGAAAGCTGAGCACCGAAGAATTGATGCCTTTGAACTGTGGTGCTGGAGAAGACTCTTGAGAGTCCCTTGGACTGCAAGGAGATCCAACCAGTCCATTCTAAAGGAGATCAGCCCTGGGTGTTCTTTGGAAGGATTGATGCTGAGGCTGAAACTCCAGTACTTTGGCCACCTCATGCGAAGAGTTGATTCATTGGAAAAGACTCATGCTGGAAGGGATTGGGGGCAGGAGGAGAAGGGGACGACCGAGGATGAGATGGCTGGATGGCATCACCGACTCAATAGACACAAGTTTGGGTAAACTCCGGGAGTTCACCGGAGGCCTGGTGTGCTGTGATTCATGGGGTCGCAAAGAGTCAGACACGACGGAGCGACTGAACTGAACTGAACTGAAAACTAATACAAAGTATCACAATGATAATCACAGTTTAGTAATTTATCTTTTAAGTAGAAAAATAAATACACACAATGGAGTATTACTCAGCCATTAAAAAGAATACATTTGAATCCGTTCTAATGAGGTGGATGAAACTGGAGCCGATTATACAGAGTGAAATAAGCCAGAAAGAAAAACACCAACACAGTATGCTAACGCATATATATGGAATTTAGAAAGATGGTAACAATAACCCTGTATGCGAGACAGCAAAAGAGACACAGATGTATAGAAAAGTCTTTTGGACTCTGTGGGAGAGGGAGAGGGTGGGATGATTTGGGAGAATGGCGCTGAAACATGTATAATATCATATAAGAAATGAATCACCAGTCCAGGTTCGATGCAGGATACAGGATGGTTGGGGCTGGTGCACTGGGATGACCCAGAGGGATGGTACTGGGAGGGGGATTCAGGATGGGGAACACGTGTACACCTGTGGCGGATTCATGTTGATGTATGGCAAAACCAATACAATATTGTAAAGTAATTAGCCTCCAATTAAAATAAATAAACTTAAATTTAAAAAAATAATAATTAAAAAAAACTTTTCTTAGAATTAACTTTTGCTGGTGGCCATACTTCCAAAATCTTCTCCCTTACTTTGGAATCATGCTAGCTAAAGAACACCATTTCTGTGATACCTTTGGAAACATCACTGTTATTTGAAACTTATCCCCAAACCACCTTTATTTAGGAGACTAAGTCCTAGGTATCACTCAATCTACATGTTCCTTTTCTGAGTAGATGGGACCCATGTGTATTCCATGAGTCTCTCCCTGACCCAACCAGACCTGACACCAGCTGGACCAACCAGACTCTCCTTCTTTCCAAGGAACCTAAAAATGGGATGGAGAAACACTACCCAGTAGACTCACAGCATGGAAGTTCTGAGTACATGTTTAGGGCTAGGGAAGAAAGTCATGTGGAGACCATAGATATCATGATGGTTAATTTTATGGGTCAACCTAATTTGGCCATGGGGTGAAGAGATATTTGGTCAAACACTATTCTGGGTATGTCTGTGAAGCATTTCTAGATGAGATTAAAATCTGAAATAGCAGACTGAGTTAAGGAGACTGCCCTCCTTGACGTGGGTGGGCCTATTCCAATCAGTTGAACGTATACTTAGAACAAAAAATGAATCCTCCTGCAACCAAGGAAGAGCTTTTCTTGCCGGACAGCTTTTAGCTGGGACCTTGGTGTCTTGCCATCTTTGGACTCAGACTGAAACATTTACTCTGAGTGAACCCCGAGGCTGCCTGCTTTGAACTGGACTTACGCCACAGGCTTTCCTGGTTCTCAGGCCTTCCTACTTGGACTCGAACTAAACCATCAGCCCTTCTGGGCACTCAGCTTGCCAACTGCAGATTTTGGTACCTCTCTGCCTACCTAATAGCAAAATGCCTTATAATAAATTGTGTGTGTGTGTGTGTGTGCATGTGCATGCGCACATGCGCATAGTTGCTCAGTCGTGTCCAACTCTTTGTGAGGCTTTCTGACCCTCACTCCTGACCCCAGGACTGTAGCCTGCCAGTCTCCTTTGTCCATGGGGATTCTCCAGGCAAGAATACTGGAGTGGGTTGCCATGCCCTCCTCCAGGGGATCATCCCAGCCCAGGGATCAAACCCAGGTTCCCCGTACTGCAGGAGGATTCTTCACCATCTGAGCCACCAGGAAAGCCCAGGAATATTGAAGTGGGTAGCCTATCCCTTCTCCAGGGGATCTTCCTGACCCAGGTATTGAACCATGGTCTCCTGCATTGTAAGCTGATTCTTTTACCAGCTGAGCTACCAAGGAAGCCTGTAGTTCTA
Source organism: Oreotragus oreotragus (assembly GCA_006410675.1). Classification (NCBI taxonomy): domain Eukaryota; kingdom Metazoa; phylum Chordata; class Mammalia; order Artiodactyla; family Bovidae; genus Oreotragus; species Oreotragus oreotragus. The sequence goes on along the minus strand of SJYX01005802.1, from coordinate 220,328 downwards.
TTTTTCTGGAGAACCCTGACTAATACAGACACCAAAAAAATAATACAGAAAAGCAATTTTCAGGAGAAGAATGAAGTAATGTTCAAAAAGAAGACACAGAGATAAAAGATCACGTTGCCTAGGGAGAAGGAGTATGGAGAAGTAGCTGTTCTTATAGCCTTCAGAAGATCTGATAGTCATCTTCTTCTGAAGTGAAGTGAAGTGAAAGTCGCTCAGTCATGTCCGGCTCCCTGTGACCCCTTGGAATGTACCCGCCAGGCCCCTCTGTCCATGGGCTTTTCCAGGCAAGAACAATGGAATGGGTTGCCATTTCATCTTCTTCTGGGGTGCCATGAAACACCCTTGGTTCTTTACAATAAATTCCTTTTTACATGAGCTAGCACAGTGGATTTCAGCTACCTGAAACCAATAAGAGGCCTCAATAAGATACTTGGTGAATAACTGCACTTGCCAGAAATCTCTGGTCTCCAGCTTGGCCCCCATAACCTGACTCATTCCAACAGAACATAGTAGGATGGTTAAGACCCAAGGCACTGGGTTCAAACAGTACCTGAATTCAATGCCCAGGTCTGCCACATACTAGCCACGTGATGGCTGCTAAACTACCTCTTCAGACCTTAAACCCTAACGACACATAGGGTTGTTATAAGGATTAGAAAGAAACTGAACTCCAGGGCCATCACATTAGGCCTTCTGGATTGTTCTCCAGTTGAATGGCCCAGCAACTCTGCTCAGTGCGGCAGCTACCCCAGAGTAAGGGTTCAGGAAAATTAGCTATTATTGCATCTTTCTTTTTTATATCCCATTGCCTACCTGATTCCCACCAAAACTACTATCTTAATCAAGTAAGGAGGGGCACTTTTAACACAAATTAACATAAGCACTTGCAAAATTTACTTGATAGTGGTTTTCTGTTTCATTTCACTGTTCTTTTCAAAATAAATATATACCAGATATTACACTACTCATAGTAGAAATTATGATAGATATATCTTTCAGGAAACTGTACTCAATTGCCAAGAACCTAGTCTGTTAGGGCAAACTCTGTGCCAAAAAAAGCAGAACAACATCCTATACAAGTACTTAGGGCTGTGAAGTCAGTGAGGCAGGGGCTAAAATACCCATACGTTCTTGGTCAAGTTTCTTAACCTTTCTAAGCCTCTCTTTTCTCATGTTTTCAATGGGGATACTCCATAGAGCTGAGAAGGATTAAAGTAAAATACGTAAAGCTAAGCATAGTTATACAAAATGCTAAATAATTGATACTTATTTTCAATTCTGTAACAACTAGAAACTAATATATTCTACATAATAATATACTAATAATCACTCAATAGCCCCAAGAAAGAACTTTGAAAAAATAACTTAAAATGGGGCTAATCCTGTCAAGTAGGTTGAAGTACTTTACATTAAAGCAGTTGAGTAAGATGCTGAGTCTTCTAAACACAATGAGACTTCCCCCTAAATGTACAGTGACACTGCCTTCATTCCAGTCCATCCAGGGTAGTCGGGCATAATTATTAATAGGGCTCCATTTCACTTTTGAAAGTGTTCTGGTTTGGATAATAAATTATATGATCACTCTATCTAGAGTAAAATCTTTAGAAGGAAGACAAGTTTAAAAGCTGTTATTTCATCTCAAGGTTTGGTTACTGTGTTTTAATTTTTTCTCTCTAGCTTTGAGGCAAACTGTGAAGACAGAATTTAGGGTTCTCAGCCACACAACAAGTGCCTAGACTGCCTAGACTTGGAATTTATGACTAAGCTAATGCCCATTACTTCAAAGGACAAATCCATGAATGAACTGGTATCGAGGTGAGGCCATCCCACTCAGCAACAAGTGCTGTGGATTATGGAGATTCATGTGCTGTGCTGTGCTGTGCTTAGTCCAGAGAAGGCAATGGCACCCCACCCCAGTACTCTTGCCTGGAAAATCCAATGGACGGAGGAGCCTGGTGGGCTGCAGTCCATGGGGTCACGAAGAGTCGGACAGACTGAGCGACTTCACTTTCACTTTTCTCTTTCATGCATTGGAGAAGGAAATAGCAACCCACTCCAGTGTTCTTGCCTGGAGAATCCCAGGGACGGGGGAGCCCAGTGGGCTGCCGTCTATGGGGTCACACAGAGTCGGACACAACTGAAGCAACTTAGCAGCAGCAGCAGCAGCAGCAGCAGCAGCTGTGCTTGGTCAGGTCCAACTCTTTGTGACCCCCATTGTCTGCAGCCCACCTGGCTCCTCTGTCCATCAGGATTTTCCAGGCAGGAATCCTGGAGTGGGCGGCCATGCCCACCTCCAGGGGATCTTCCCAATCCAGGGATCAAACCCAGGTCTCCCACACTACAGGCAGATTCTTCACTGTCTGAGCCACCAGGGAAGCCCCCAAATACTGGAATAGGTAGCCTATCCCTTCTCCAGGGAATCTTCTCGACCCAGGAATCAAACTGGAGTCTCCTGCATTGCAGGCAGATTCTTTACCAGCTGAGCTACCCGGGAAGCCCCATGGGGATCCATACCGCCCTTATAATAAGGGAAGAACACTACTTTACATGTCTCTGGAAGTTGACAGCATAAAATGTATTCTCATATTTAACATCAAATTTAAGTCTCAGGAGCAAACATCTTTTCTATTCCACAATTTCATGTGTGCCTGAGATTTCCAAACAAGTGGGTAACCACTTGGGAAACCCATGCGTGCAGCTCACAAGTTGTCTGATGCTCACTTCTCCCTACCCATAATCCCCAGTTCCTGCCTTCCTCAGTTCTTGACGTGCTTTCCATCCACTCCCGAGGACTTGACAATGAGGTTTTTGACCTTCTTCTCCCATTCTGAACCCTGCCCTTCACCTCCGTCCCACTCTCGGGCCATGATGCCCAGGTTTGCTTATCATCTGCATGAAACCAAAGCCAAAGATGAGAGGTGTTTTGGACACACGCCTACCCAAAGACATGTTGCCAGGTCTGCCCCTTACCTAGACCCAGCCCATTTGGAAAGGAGCATAAGACATCACCCCCATTTTACAGATGAGGAAACTGAAGCAAGGAGGTCTAGTGGCTTGCCCAGTGTCACACACCAGCAAAGCATGAACGAGAGAGATGTGGGTCTTCTGCATTGTGCCCATGCACTTTCTCTTATATTTATGCTCACGCTCAGTCGCTAAGTCCTGCCTGAATCTTTTGCGGCCCACTGCAGTCCTGCAGCCCCTCTGTCCATGGGCTTTCCAGGCAAGAATATTGGAGTGGGGTGCCACTTCCTTCTCCATCTCTTACACTAAAGCCTGTCAAATTTCAATAAGCATAACTTACAAGGACAAAAATGAAAATGCTGGATTCCTTGTCCAAAGAACAGGAAAATAGCATTTTCCTTTCTTAGCCCATCTTTTGACTTGCCATGATGTTTTTTATTTGCCATTTAACACTGTGATGCTTCCACACAGGGATACTGACAGAGTGAACACAGGCCTTCAAAGTGCCCAAAGCATCACTCATGATTGAGGACATAGGGCATATGTATCTGACCTTGACTTCACCATACCAGTGCTCAAGGTCCCTGCAGAGGGCACAGGGCAGTAGTGGACAATGAGTGGGGCAGGGGAGCCAGTGGCCATCCTGGCAAGGTGTGGAACTACATACTTTTGAACTAAGATTTCAAGACCGCTTCTCTCACAAGTTTCAGTGTCCCACCAGACTTCACTCACAAAATATAACTTCAAGGATAAAATTAGCAAGACTGTCAAGTCTGTCACCACAGAGCATTATACCCCAAGCACACGGCACCCCTTTTGAGACAGGGTTTTGTGCAGTCACCTTTTAGCCAACCCTGTGCACATGAATCATCTAGGGATCTTATTAAAATGCAAGATCCAACTCAGTAGATCTGGGGGAGTCATGAGACTGGGCATTTCTAACCACCTCCCAGAAAATGCTAATGCTGTTGGCCTCAGAGTATCCTTGACTAACAAGATCCTCTTCCACAAGTCTCATTTTTTAACTTGCTTATTATGTCAGGTCCAATTACAGAACTTCTATTTCTTTCATTATTCAAATAATGCAGCCATGAAAATAGGTATTAAATACAAGCCACCATCCATTGTATCCTTAAAACATGACACATCAGAAGGAGCAAATCTGTTCATGTATTTATGATATTCTCTGGCCTGGGTTTAAAGACTTCATGCTTGTACATATACTGATGTCACTCGGGTATCCATCATGTAAAGGCTTCCTGATGTCTCTTGGGTAGACAATACCCCCACTGCTCAGCAGGACTTGTTGTTGAAAACTGTCATGTACGATTTTCTAAAACAGGAGCAAGGGCCCATAGCCTCAGCTTATGGATAGAAACGACCACTGAACAGTTTTGAGTTTATAAAGGTATACTATTTCAGAAATAGCAGTAACCTTAGATTCTAATGGATAAAATGGGCAAGATTTCTCAGCACTCTTCTAACAGGAGCTCCCAGACTGCGGAGTGTTATTCAGTGTCAATCCATGCAGCACATGAAAAATGAAATCTCTAGAAAAATGAGCCTCAGTCTCTTCATCCCTAAAATGGGACCAGTTACACTTACATTACCCTATGGGATGATGCCTTTGATCAAATCATACAAAATGGTCGCTATGAAAGGTTATGAACTACAAAGTACTGTACAAATCCAAAGTTGCTGTAGGTTAGGACTTCCTTGGTAGTCCAGTGGTTAAGACCCCATGCTCCCAACGCAAGGGGCTCAGGTGTGATCTCTGGTCAGGGAACTAGATCTCACATGCCACCACGAAAGATCTCTCATATAGCAACGAAAACGCAGTGCAGTCAGATAAGTTAAAAAAGAAAAAAAAAGTGGCTGCTATTTAACAGCTTTAGAAAATGATGTGGGTAACTAACAAATGTAACATTTCAACCTCATGTCCCATAGCATTTGAGGTATATGTAAAGGGCAGGGGTGTTAAATGAAATATTCTTTTAAAGGTAGAATGTTACAAGACTGACAAGCCACTTTTATAACTGGAACAAATCGTGTCTGCCATTCAGCAATACTTGGAAATCCATCATCAATTTGACTTATATCCAGCGTCAATAAATCACACAGAGTGAACCCCGTGCAGCCCAAAGAGTAAACAAAACTAAACACTGCGTTTCACCTGCCTTTTCAGCAAGACGAAATGAAAATTCTGGTTACTTCACCTGAAATAAAGCCTTTGGTCTCTGACTGGTTTGGTTATTTTTGGAATCTATAATGGAATATTAACTTTAATTGCTCTAATTCTACAGGAAGCCACACTGGAAGTACAAGGAAATATAACTGATTAAAAAGCAGAAGTGAGGGGGAAAAAAGTAACCACATATTTTGCCCCAACTTTCTTAAGCTAATATATCAACTATAACTCTTCAAAAATGTGGGATCCCCAGTTGCTATTCTTGCCCGAGTTCTAACATGACTACATTTAACATGCTTCACCCATTGATGTTAGCAGACTTTTTTATTGTCTGTTATTTTACCAGGGATCAACATAAGTGAAGCAATGATATAGGAAAGTAGATTTTTAAATCAGTGGCAGACTTTAAAATTTCTGATACAGCAGTGAGAGAAAAATATGAAGCTTGTTGATCCACTAAGAAATTAAGCTCTAACCTAAGCTCCAGATCATAACCAACTGAATTAGTAAACCATGGACAATAAAAATAAAACTTGATGTAGTATTTGAAATATACTAGTTTTTAGACCTCCCAGGCTCACACAACGCATTTTCTTAGACGAGGTCTTTGTAAGAGACACCAACCTTAAGTGACAGAAAAGAAGTTTAAAGTTCCAATTAGTCTGGTGTCCTTTGTTGATATTATTTTGCTTTTTCTGACCAACAATAATGAATAACCCACAAGCACTAATGAATAACTAACTCCCTTTGTCTCCAAGGACAGCAGAGCCCAACAAGAAATGTCAGAGGCCCTGAAGTAAAATAAAAAACCTTTACAATGAAAATCTTTCCAATTATATAGTCCTAGGGCTACTGCGAACTGTCTTAAGTATTTAAATAGCTGTGTCAAACACACTTATAGTGAGGATCATAAAACCAATTTCCCAGATGCTTTGAAAAATGCATTTCTCCCAGTTTAATTACAGTCTGTAACTGTTGAGAAGAAAGCAGCAAGAAACACCACTATTGGGATTCTCTACTCACCAATTATAGGAGGGTCAGAAAGCTGCCAGCTGCAGAATGTCCTCCACACTCAGTGAAAAGATCAATATAAAAATTCTTATTTCAACACGTTAAAATTTGCATTTTTAATTACAGTAAGCAATCATTTTTAAAACAAATCTATATATCTTAGAAATACAAAGCTAAATTTTTCTTAGTTGTAGTACACAGAAAGTAAAAATATACCCATGTTCCTGAGAACCAACGTTCTCACTGACAGCTTTGCAGTGAGGAAGTGTGAGGAAGAACTCTGTAATGTTATATTTTAACTGGAACTCATTACCTTGTTCTGGTGTATTTCCTCACTCTGTCCATAAAAGGACCTAGGAGCAATGATATCCCAGAGCCAATAAGAATACCTTTTCATCCAGTTTCCCAAATATTATTTCCCATTAAAAAGAACCTTAACTTTTGGGGAAAATGGTTGATTCCAGGTCTGGGGCAGGGAAGTACAAGCGATGCTAGAATATTTTGTGTCTCAAAGTAAGGAAGAACTTAATGGGAACATGTCAAAAGGACATAAGAACTGACCTGAAGGGGCTTCCACTGGTCAAATCTGGGACAGTTTGACCATCAGAAAAAATAGTAATGGAAATGAGTTATAGCACAGTGAATTTTTAAAAGAATAAATGAATCCGCAATGACATTAAAAGAGAAGGGAGAGAAGTTCTTTCCAGAAGAAGACCAGCCAATAAACATAGAAGGAATGATAAAATCAGAAAGTAACCTTTATGCAATCAGCAACATAATAACTGATTCAGACAAAGATCGTCAATAAATCCTATGAAAGGTTATCAAATATATTCACATACGATTATTTGTTAATTTTGAAAAGTGTCCTTTACAATATAGAGATCTAGTGACACGACCTTAGACAGACAACCAAAAGCAGCATTACAAATACTAGGACAAATGATCATTTAGTGCTTCCTGATATAACCCAATGGGTGGTGCACAAATCACCTTTGAGAAGAAAGCAGCAAGAAACACCACTATTGGGATTCTCTACTCACCAATTATAGGAGGGTCAGAAAGCTGCCAGCTGCAGAATGTCCTCCACACTCAGTGAAAAGATCAATATAAAAATTCTTATTTCAACATGTTAAAATTTGCATTTTTAATTACAGTAAGCAATCATTTTTAAAACAAATCTATATATCTTAGAAATACAAAGCTAAATTTTTCTTAGTTGTAGTACACAGAAAGTAAAAATATACCCATGTTCCTGAGAACCAACGTTCTCACTGACAGCTTTGCAGTGAGGAAGTGTGAGGAAGAACTCTGTAATGTTATATTTTAACTGGAACTCATTACCTTGTTCTGGTGTATTTCCTCACTCTGTCCATAAAAGGACCTAGGAGCAATGATATCCCAGAGCCAATAAGAATATCTTTTCATCCAGTTTCCCAAATATTATTTCCCATTAAAAAGAACCTTAACTTTTGGGGAAAATGGTTGATTCCAGGTCTGGGGCAGGGAAGTACAAGCGATGCTAGAATATTTTGTGTCTCAAAGTAAGGAAGAACTTAATGGGAACATGTCAAAAGGACATAAGAACTGACCTGAAGGGGCTTCCACTGGTCAAATCTGGGACAGTTTGACCATCAGAAAAAATAGTAATGGAAATGAGTTATAGCACAGTGAATTTTTAAAAGAATAAATGAATCCGCAATGACATTAAAAGAGAAGGGAGAGAAGTTCTTTCCAGAAGAAGACCAGCCAATAAACATAGAAGGAATGATAAAATCAGAAAGTAACCTTTATGCAATCAGCAACATAATAACTGATTCAGACAAAGATCGTCAATAAATCCTATGAAAGGTTATCAAATATATTCACATACGATTATTTGTTAATTTTGAAAAGTGTCCTTTACAATATAGAGATCTAGTGACACGACCTTAGACAGACAACCAAAAGCAGCATTACAAATACTAGGACAAATGATCATTTAGTGCTTCCTGATATAACCCAATGGGTGGTGCACAAATCACCTATGTAGTATTCTTGCCAAAAATGTTTAATCTGAACCCGATTATGATAAAATGACTAGACTGATCAGGTTGTGAGACAAGACAGCTGACCTGAACTTTTAAAAAATATTAACACATTTTTGTCATGAAAAACAAAAAAAGTCAGGGAGAGTGGGTCATTCTAGATTAAAGGACACCAAAGAAACATGACAACCAAATATAACCCAAATGCAGTGGATGATCTTTTATTAGATCCTGCTGCTAAGTCGCTTCAGTAGTGTCCGACTCTGTGCGACCCCATAGATGGCAGTCCACCAGGCTCCGCCGTCCCTGGGATTCTCCAGGCAAGAACACTGGAGTGGGTTGCCATTTCCTTCTCCAATGCATGACAGTGAAAAGTGAAAGTGAAGTCGCTCAGTTGTGTCCGACCCTCAGCGACCCCATGGACTGCAGTCTTCCAGGCTCCTCGGTCCATGGATTTTCCAGGCAAGGGTACTGGAGTGGGGTGCCATTGCCTTCTCCATTATTAGATCCTAGATTTTTTTTTAAATGGCTACAAATAACACTGGATTATCGGGGGGGGGGGAGTAATACCTTATATTATAAATCATGATTAAGTAAAATAAAATACATAATGAATTTGAATGTGAACTATATTTTTAGATATAACTGTTTATAAGTATCAAAGTTAAATTTCTTGGCTATGATTAATATATTCTAGGTGTATAGCATGAAAGAGACCTGCTTAGGAGTTTGGGAGTCAAGGGTCACAAGATCTGCAGCTTACTTCCAAGTATTTCAGCTTACTTTAGAGATAAAGATGGCAAATGCCAAGAACTAAAACACAATAGAAGGTAATAACAAAATGAAATGAAAAAAATCCAACTTTTAAAGAAAGATATTTAGGAATGAAGAATATGTTTTATTTAAGGGATTAGTTACCTACGAATGGAAGTAGTTGAATGCAGCTTCTGGAAAAGCCAGTGAAAGGAGGTAGATTCCAAGAGAGTAGAACCTTTTGTCTTTTCTAACAAAGACAGTTATGATCATGGGCCTGTCTTCCTCGAGCTTGTAACCATTAACAACAGTCACCCACCCTTAACTGCTCTTTCTGTGGGAAAAATGAACTCCTATGACAGAGGTTCCCAGATGGTCTCAGTTCATGGAATTCTTAGTGTCTCAGTAAATTTTTCATGGTGCCCCTAGGCCAAAAGGAACATCTAACAGTTCTGTTTATTAAGTAGTTAAGTGTCAATAACTTAATAGTATTTATGTACTAATAACTTATCTGTTTGAAAAAATAACAAAATTTTAAATAATTTTTATTTCATTTTTAAATAACCACAGTTATTAACGGGATGTGCATTTCAATCATGCCTTCTACTACTTCTCAACTCTTGGAATCAGATTGAACATCACCACCTTCACCTCCTATTCCACACTGATTTTCACTGAGCACTTGCTTTTATTATTGTGGTAAAATATATGTAACTTAAAATGTCCCATTTTAACCATTTTTAAGTGTACAGTTTACTGGCTTTAACTATATTCACACTGTTGTACAACCATCACCAACACCCATCTCCAGAACTTTTTCAACTATTCCAAACTGAAACCCTGTACCCACTAGTTAATAACTCCTCATTCTCTCCTTCCCTGGTCCACAGTAACCACCATTCTACTTTCTGTCTCTATGAATTTAATTATTGTAGGAACCTCATATAAGAAGAATCATACAATATTTGTCCTCTGTCAGAAATATTTCATTAGCATAATGTCTTAAAGGTTTATCCATATTATAGCATATGTCATATTTCCTTCCATTTGAAGACTAAATAATATTCCACTGTATAAATATGACTATATCTGCTGCAGTCCATAGGGTCTCAAAGAGTCGGACATGACTGAGCAACTAAATTGAACTGATAGATATGACACATTTTATTTACCCATTCATTTACACTGATGGACATCTGGGTTACTTCTACCTTTGGCTATTGTGAAAAATGTTGCTCTGAACATAGATATACAAACTACTTGCTTTTCTTAGTCACAACTACCAATTATGTAGTTTCTCAAAGTTACGATATCATCAAAAAGAACATACCGTAATCTAATGTTGAAACTGTGAACCCCCTCAAACTAGTGGTTTGCCTGCAGGGACGTCACATATCCCATGTTTCCTTCAAAATTTAAAATATCTCATAGCTCTCTCTGAGTCTCCTGTGGTACCCCAGAGCACCTGGCACACTATTCGGGAATCAATGTTAAATCCATGGCTATTTGAGTTTTCATAGGAACAGAACTCAATCCTTAAGTAACATAAACATCACAATCAAATTTATATTTATCCTGAGGCTCCAACTGGAAATTTTTGAGTCTTCAAGTCAGATGTTTGTCTGTATGACAACACAATCCCTAAGTAACTTATTCTATTGGAAATAGATAGAAAGATATATAGATATACCTCCTATTGGTTCTGTGTCTCTGAAAAACTCTAACACACCCACAGAGTCACAAGTTCTTTGGCACTTATCCTTCTGGATCATGACATTGTCAACAGTGCACGGGAAAACAGTGGCAAAATCAGGGAGAGATGTCAGTCTCAGGCTTATCACGTCAACCCCGAGGTTAAATCCTTCCACAGATTGCTAGTACCCTCAAGAGAGATCCAAACTCCTTAGTATATCACTCGTGACCCTTCACCTGGTCGCTGCTTGTTCTTTTCCAGCCTCATCTCTTACCCAGGTCCCCACACCTCCCCTCAGTGTGAAACCAGATGAAGTCCATGAAACGGACTATGGTCTCTCCCCTCCAGGTTTTGAGTGTGCTTTTCTCTCTACCCAGAGCAAATTCCAGATAGTCCCTGCCCCTTCACAGGCATGTGCATGCATGCACACACACACACACACACACAAAGGACATACTCTTCTGTGATTGTAAAGTTAGCCCTTCATTCTCTAGGCATCTGTCCAGATACCCTACTCTTCTCCCAGATCCACCTTTCAAGCTCAGGCTGGGAAATTCTTCAAATGTTGCCCCATCACCCTGAGTGTATGTCTACCAGTGCCTCAACCATGCTCTATTTTAACTGTTCATTTATTTTTCTGAATTCTCAACTCCCTAAGGGCCAGAACTGTTTTATTGGCTATCACATCCCTAAAACTCACTTAAGAAGGCCTTCTTATCTCTCCTTGCTACTCTCTGGAATTCTGCTTTCAGTTGTGTATCTGCCCCTTTCTCCCTTGCCTGTCACGTTTCTTCTTTTCTCATTTATTTGTAAAGCCTCCTCAGACAACCACTTTGCTTTCTTGTATTTCTTTTTCTTTGGGATGGTTTTGGTCACTGCCTCCTGTACAATGTTATGAACCTCCGTCCATAGTTCTTCAGACATTCTGCCCACCAGATCTAATTCCTTGAATCTATTCATCACTTCCACTGTATAGTGATAAGTGATTTGATTTAGGTCATACCTGAATGGCCTAGCAGTTTTCCCTACTTTCTTCACTTTAAGTCTGGATTTTGCAATAAATGGAGTTCATGATCTAAGCCACAGTCATCTCTAAAGGAAATCAATCCCAAATATTCTCTAGAAGAACTTATGCTGAAGCTGAAGCTACAATACTTTGACCACCAGGTGCAAAAAGCCAACTGATTAGAAAAGACCCTGATGCTGGGAAAGATTGAAGGCAAAAGGAGAAGGGGGTGGCAGAGGATGAGATGGTTACATAGCACCACCAACTCAATGGACATGAATTTGAGCAAACTCTGGGAGATAGCAGAGGACAGAGGAGCTTGGCATGCTGCAGTCCCTGGGGTCTCAAAGAGTTGGACACGACTTAGTGACTGAACAGCAACAAATCCCCAAAATAGCAGCTCACCCATAACATATGCTTAATAATTATTTGCAGAAGAAATGACTGGATGAAGTTCAAACAGTTTCAGATCGCCATTCTCAGTTACTGGCTTAGTTTAGAAACTGTCAACCAAGATTTGAAAGGGACACAATCAGCCACTCCTGGTAACATCCAGACCACTAGTGACATCCAACCTGTAAGGTGAGGGAGAATAATAGTTGTCCTCAACTCCTTACCCATGTCGCTGCAAGCCCTAATCATGCAGATCTAGAAAAGGCACTGCAAGCTTGGAAGCTAAGCAAGGACCCAGAAGATCAAAAAGAGGAGAATCAGGAAGCAGTGCTAATTTCTACATGAGTTCCATGATGAACTTGCCTGAGAGTTTGTTATTCCTTAAGTACCTGAAACATTTTTTTATCAACTATGACTATAATTATAAACATATCTGCTGCTGCTGCTGCTAAGTCACTTCAGTCGTGTCCGACTCTGTGTGACCCCAAAGACGGCAGCCCACCAGGCTCCCCCATCCCTGGGATTCTCCAGGCAAAAATACCGGAGTGGGTTGCCATTTCCTTCTCCAGTGCATGAAAGAGAAAAGTGAAAGTGAAGTCGCTCAGTCTGTCCGACTGTTAGTGACCCCATGGACTGCAGCCCACCAGGCTACTCCGTCCATTGGATTTTCCAGGCAAGAGTACTGGGGTGGGGTGCCATTGCCTTCCCCCATAAACATATCTAGTCACTATCAAAGTAATATTCCCAAACTCCTTATTGCCTGACAAGGCTTAAGTCACTTATTTTTTTCTAGACTTTAATTCCTTTGTCAGTTATTCAACAATAGCATAGAACTCAGGAGTGTTGTGAGGAATAACTGAGACTATGCATTGGAAAGCACTTAACACAATGCCTAACACATGCTAAGTTATTACATAATAAGTACAAGTTTTTAATATTATCACCTCTATTTCCTGCAAGTCAAGATTTCAAACACAAATATATATAAAAGCAAGCTACAGTTCACTAGTCAAGCATGAGCTGAAAGATTGTACTGGGCCTTAGCCCCTGTAAATACAAACACATGAGCTTGACATTAAGAAACTTAGCTTGCCATGTCATGAACATAGCAACCTAACAATGACAGAGCTATTTTGGATGCAGCCCCCAGGGAAAATTTTCCTGTGCTTACACTAGATATCAGTTAGCTCTGAGAAATAAGACAATTCAAAACAAACCTAGACCAAAATAAATAAGTAAAAAAGAAAAGAAAAAAAAGTTACACATATGTTTAGGTTTTTTTAATCTATCCATTTATATCAACTTCTCCATACTCAGAAATACATATACACTAAAACAAACAACTTTTGGGTTACCTGCCTGATATAAATCATTATTCATCATAATTGGCTAAGTTATGAGCTAACTAGGTAAACAGCCACTTACAAGGCTGCTAGCAATTTTATTTGGGGGTATAAACACTAGGAGGAGTAAATGGAAATCCACTCCAGTATTCTTGCTTGGAAAATTCCATGGACAGAGGAGCCTGGCAGGCTACAGTCCATAGGGTTGGGAAGAGTAAGACATGACTGAGAATGCACACACGTAAACACTGAGTATAGGCATTGAAAACTAAATGGTAAAAATACCCAGAGGAAAATATAATCATGCTCTTCTATATAACAAAGCTATGTTTTACATAATATACATGCTCCCTTTTCTAGCCCCGATACACATATCATTAGCAATATAACCTCATTAACTTAACATCAATTTCTAGATAGAGCAAGTCATTCAAATAATTTTTTATTCTCCAACAATTATTCTTAGTTCAAAATCTATGGTAAAAAAAAAAAAGCTATGGTAATTCAAAACCTACTGAATTGGAAGCATTCTCTCTGCACTCATCTCTCTCAAATCGGCAAGTTTTTCTAGTTCTCCACAAGCACAGACATACATCTTTTCAATATACTCTTCTAGCTGCTTTCTCTATTGTCACCAGCTGTTATAAAGATTATACGTTTTGCTCTAAGAATATTTTTTTATCATTTTATGTACTTGTTCCTCATTTTATTGGCTATTAAAATTTCTCCACTTTAAATCCTTTTCGTTCCAAACATCACCTTTCTTCTAGCATCCAACTAACATAATGACAGCTGCAGTCACCCGTCTCCTCCATGACCTGCAGAATCTAGCTCCTGGTAAGACAAGCTAGAGCTCTGTGCATCCAGAGGACAGGGTCTTGCTAACCATGCTCTTGTTTTCCTCTATGACACTAATGCTACCTCCCTGTTTCCAATCTTTCCATCTCATCTTCAGCCCTGTTTCACAGTCCCTGAAACAGTACATTTACCACTGTGGTGCCCTCGTCCTCACACAAATGTACACATCCACATCCTTTCCTAGGAAGCTACATATCATTATGAGACTTTGACCCTGACACTGAATCATGTATTTTTCCATAGGATTTGCTTGCAGAGAAGAGACAAGGAAGAGAAAAACAACAGTGTCCACTTCTAAAAGATCCCAGAAAGACAATCCTACCTTTCCCAGAATGTGGAGGAAAGGGGCTTCCAAACTCCTGCTGCTTTGGCCTTAGTGTGTGTGGCCCTGACACGCCTCCAGCCTGGGTGACCTGGAAACGTGGCTTCCCACTGGTGAGCACTTGTCTGCTGGGGCTCAAGGCAGGCAGATAGATGGGGCTCTCATTCACGTTGCTCTGAGGAGCCATCCCTCCTCCTGAGGGCATCTTGAGATGCAGGCTGTTAGCAAGGCTTCCAATGGCAGAGCTTGTTGTGCTGCCACAGGATGAGGGGCCAGGAGTCCCCGAATGGGCTTGAATGGGAGGGATGTGTTGGCCACTGACCATCCCAGGCCCCTGTGGGGTTCCTGATGTCCGGTGGAGATTCATGCTGCATGACCTTCCATTCATTCTGAAAAAACCTGTAGCCAGGTTGGTCAAATATCCAATGACACTAATGATTCCTCTCAGGCAAAGTCCAATAAGTTATCCATGGTGTGGTTTATTAGCCTGTTTAAAAAAATAAATGCAGGCATTTTTAAAAGTAAAAAGGAAAATAAGTTACAATGAACTTTCAACGTGTGTAGCATTCATATCAGGAAGCACTCAGCAAAACGGTCTTTTATGTAGAACATGGTTATCGAATACATGGTTCATTGGCAGGCACTCTCCCCTCTTGCATTCATGGTAGACATGGATTATGGATCACTGCATTGTTTTGTTTTGTTTGCCATTGAACTGTTCTCAATACAGTGCTCTTGGCAACTATAACCAATCTACTGGTGCCAGCTCGCAAAATGAAACTTATTTTGCTCCATAGAGGATCTGTCTGTACTAGTTCACATTTGCTACGGTGCATCCTGGGAAACCCAAATGCATCACCGTCATGAGCTATAAGACTACTGCTCAAAGGTTTCCAGTAAACAAACAGAAAGATGATATAAACTCTAAATGAGATTGTGAGGACATTAACAAGCAATTTTTTCATGGTCCCTAGATTAACAAAAGATTTTTAAAAATAGGCATGGCACTTTCATAAAGGCTTCATATATCTAAATATTTACAGCAGCATTAGAGCCTTAGTTCTATGTTGATCCCGAGTTTATGGGGATGAAAATATAATCAACATCACAATACTCTCACCTTTCAGTAAGATCCTAGAAAAGGATAAGGCTGTGTGAAATGATTTACAGAGAGCATAAGGACGAAACAACCCTTTTCAAGGTGAGTATGTTCACCAAGTACCACGCACAGTAAACTGACAGTAGTTCCACGAAGCTTCCATCTGCCATCCTGCCACCCCCTTTCTCAAGTGGCAGAGGGAGAACCAAAAGTAGCGATGTGGCCACAGGACATCATCATCCATCCGTGTGTCAGCACTCCCTGGTTACAAATCATTCGGAAAGGCTTTTTCCTCCCTTGATCTGTAGTTCCCCAAAATGTATGTCATGCTATCACTAAGGACTAAGTGCCACTACTCCAAATAAATGACAGACTCAGTCACAATTTGAATTCTTTTAAGTAAACATGACAGTCATGGGAAGAAGCCAACACTGGACAAACAAGAAAGACAGACTGGGTACAAAGTAGTAATGGCCAGATATCCTCAACTGGATGAGTCTTCCTTTTTCCTATGGTCCGCTCAGCGTCTTAGATGAATATTTCCAACTCACCTCCCAAAAGAATGTCCCATAAATCATCGAGCACAGGATATCAACCATGGTAAACTTTTTGTGAGGAGGTTTTCTTTTTTCTTTATCATTTTAGAAAATCAGAAATACAGATATCCTTTGCTTTTCAAAAGTTCACTTTATGCCACATCACTTTCAGATTTATCTTAGTAACCGTTTTCACTAACCAAAAGAAATTTGAGGAGGGATTTTCACTCTTAAGAAAAAAAAAAAAGTGAAAAACAGAAACGTCATTCAGCATTTGTTCTGCAGGGGGCTATTACAGAGGCAGTCCTCATCCCGAGCAGGGAGACTGGCAGCATCAAGCTCCTTTCCCTAGGAACAATACTCAGCATCTCACCTTCAAGCCTCCATAGCATCAAACTGTGTCTGTGAGCATCTGCACTTTATCTCAACTTATTTTGTACATCGCTTAGCAACATGTATCCTAAGTAATTGCTTCTTAACTTTATGCCATTTCAGCTGACCTATGACCACTTTACTTTCAGACAGCAGAGGAAATCTGTAGTATTTGATTTTCAAGCCAAGCACTCACTGTGCCTTCTGCAAAGTCGACTGTATGTGTCCATGTATTGGTTACCAACAATATAAATCTAGAATGCTTTCTTTAACTTTATCATGTTTTCATTCTGCTAATAAGTCTATCAGTCTGCCACATTTAATACTGACATGCCATCTAGTCCTCAGAAACAATCCTAGGTCTCATTCCTATCTTTCCCTCCACTACAGTAGCCAAGAAGGGACAAATAAATGCAATGCAAATTATTCAAACCTGCATCATTTAAATTTACTTATGAAACAATAAGAAATAACCCTGTATCAGACTGATTGTAAGATTTTTTTTTTTTTAATGCTAGAAAAATCCCAGTGCTTTTTCTGCTTTTCTACCCATTTAGAAGAACTCAAGGGTATTACCAGCTGGTCTGCTGATTCATTGGTTGATTGTGGGCAAGAGTCATTTAATGTCTCTGTGTTTTGCCAGATGATATTGGCCATCTATTCTCCACTCATTGATAAATTAGTGTTTTCTGAAGCACTTTGAACCCTACACAAGAAAGCACTTATTCAGCAACAATCAAAAAAAAGACAAAATAAATATACTATATTGGCAATTTGTTGAAAATGAAGAATTATACAACATGACTGGAAATATGAGTCCCTGAGACCATGCTCCAAGGGACAAGTGTCTGCAGATTTGCAGACTGTGCCCATTTCCAGGTTTTTAAAAATAAAGGAGTTGGTTCTGGCAGTAAGATCATATACAAGCAGGAATTCTCATCAAAAATGTGGATAAAAACATGTAAGTAAGTACTAGACCATTAAGAAGGTGAGTTTGTAAGAGGAAAAATAATTAAAGCACTAAGAACTTAGTTATAAGAACTCAAACTTGCTTGAATATTTATTTTATTTTTATTTTTTATAAATCACACTCCTGTTTTAAATAGCTTTAGGGTGAAAGTAAAAACAACAACAAAAACTGTACTTAAATTTTATTACTAAAAAAGCAACAGCCAGAAAGTAAAGTGATTAATACCATAAAGAAAAACCGATAGGTCAATGTTGTGTGAGCTGAGAAAAACCAGCCTCGAGGCAAAAATAAAATAAACTGTATGAAAAATATGCCAAATAATCCAGTTCTCACATTAATTATAAAAGCAAATTTTTCAAACATTAGATACCAGAATTTAAAAATCAATTTGTTTATTCACATTAGATAGTATTCTATGTGCTTTTTGGCTAGGTTATATGATCACGTGTAATTTTGAGCCTACTTGGTAACAAAAGAGGAATAAGCAACTAATTTGTAAGAAAGACCCATCCTCACTGAGTCAGAGTGAACAGCATTCCCAACGAGAATTTAGGAGACCTGAGTTTTACTTGCGGCAAACCGTTTATAACTTCTCTGGACAGTTTTTCATCCACAAGAGATGAAGAACTTGGTGATAATCACTTGAAATTTTGTTCTTTCAGATAATTAAGAAAAGGAAGATTATAGAAAGTACTCGTTAACTATGACGAAGGATAAATACGTAGTTTTTTAAACAGGTCTGGTTTTGGCTGTGCTGGGTGCGGTCATTGCTCGAGCTTTCTCTAGTTGTGGTGAGTTGGGGCTTCTCAGCGTGGCGGCCTCTCTGTTTGCAGGGCAGGGGCTCCAGGTCGCATGGGCTTCAGAGTTGCAGTTCTCAGGCTCTAGGCCATGGGCCCACTAGCTGTTGCCCACAGGCTTAGTTACCCTGAGCCATGTGGGATCTTCCCAGACCAGGGATCAAGCCCATGTCCACTGCACTGGCAGGCAGATTCTTCACCCTGAGTTACCAGGGAAGCCCAAATATGTAGATTTTATGTCTGTGGCACTTAAATCAAAGGGACTGGGTGGATATGAAAGCAAAAAAGAACAGCAGTCTCTACCAACTCCATCAAAACAAGAATTGATAGGAGGCTTCCACATCAGCAATGTGCTAAAAGAACACATTCACCCTGAAAAATGAACATCTGAGTTAAAATTTCCTATACTGGGCCAGAAAGTAAAATCATAACTAATCACTATCAAAACCTGACTGGTAGGATTCCACTGGAAGAGCGTTTTTCTCTTTAAAATCTTACGTTCTCCAGCATTACTTTCTCTTCTGTCCTCCAGTCAATGACTAATCCAGGCATCAACAGAAAAGGAAAAGGAAAAAAAAAAGTAGAAACAGAAAAAGCAAGGAACATCCAGAAGGATAAATTTGGGGTACTTTGGATATGACATATTAACACATGTAGATTTTTAATTCTCCATTGGTTAAAACAATGAAAATGTTTACTCCTTCTGCTATGAGTCAACATAAGTTAATAAATCTTTCCTTTCGACCACATTAAAACTCTTAAAACAAACTGTTGTAAGTCAGGTCAGAGAGGAAGTTACTTAACTCCTAAGGAAACCAAGGCACAAAATCATTTAATGATAATTTCAATAGATTTCTAGAAAAGCTATAACTTTAATCAAAATACAAGATCATACTTCTACCTGCTACCCAACGCTCGAGGCACTATGCCTTGTAGGTTAAAAGATTTTAAAAAGCAATGTTAACTCATCTCTTCAAGAAAATTCCAAAAACATGAGTTCCATAATGTCTATTTACATCCAAAAGCCCTTTCTTACTTAGTATTATTAATAGACTCATCTAGAGTCATAATTCATCTGATGAGCCAGTTAATTATTAATTTTCATACATCATTTCATTTCCTTAGGCTACATTTAGTCTTTGTTACATTTTCCATTCCTTTTATGCCACAAGCATTTCTTACCCTGCACAGAAAACCGGATAATGAGACACAAAACACTGGTCAGCAAACAAATCGCCCCTGAGCTGACTTCTTATATATACATATAAACCATCTAAAATAGAGTTTCTATTGATTCTTTTTATTTTTCCCCTTCAGGTTAATGATTGTATAATTTCATTAACATTACCTTTTCAACATCGCTGCCCTGATCACTAATAGGCCCATGCTATTCCCATGGGTTTCTCTAGTTACAGCTTTGTAGCCAGAAGAATATAGAAATGAAAAGCCTATTGATAGATAATATAAGTTATTCTCATGCACGGCTGCAGTGTAAAGCACATTTTGCAATTCAATCGAGGACAGATAGAGCTGAATGTTCTTAGATCCCAGGAGTTCATTTTAATAAGCAGAATGTACCTTGTCCTAACACAGGTGACTGACTCCTCAGAAAAGATTGTATAAACAAAAACCAATCGTGTAAGTCATTTTATTGGCAACAATATAAACACAGCTATATTAGATGTCACCAATAAATCAAAATTACTCTTGTCTGCAATTTTAACAACAGAAAAGTGCAAACATGTGCCTGTGAAGCTGGAGGATATTATAGAGGAAATGCACTGGATGTGTACAATATCATTTCTCTAAATTGAAAGTATATTAAGTAACCAGCACAAAGTATAGCTGATCATTTCTGTGGTTTCATAACTTTATACAGTGAGACTGACAGACTCACAGAATTTACAACAGAAGTTACACAGAAACAGAGCTGGAATGATTCCATGTCATTAGGATGTGGAGTGAAAAGTCAAGGAGGTTACACCTGGTAGTTAGTACATATAGACCACATGGCCACTTGGGCACTCCCAAGGTCTAATATAGGTAATTTAAGAATATTAACATATTTATTTTGAATACTAAGATGTTTAGCCATTACTCAAACAATATAATCACCATTAAAATAAAATTAAAGAGGTTTACCTTTGAGTTATACCATGCTTCAATTAAAAGCATGAAGATAAATCAGTGTTCCCTTCAGAAATTCAAAACCATTCTACCAAAGACCACTCAAAAAAGACAATATAATGAACTTATGGATCCCATTTAGTAGAATTCTTGACATTGTTTTATCTGTGACTCCAACTCTTTGCTACTGAATTAGAGATAAACATTTTAACTTTCTATATAAAATTTTCTCAAAAATAAAAATAATCTTCCCATAAGTTTATGGAGTAAAATATCTGGCAGTTCCTTTTTAACCACTTGAGTGGCTATGATACTAAAAATGTGTATAGTAAATATGGACAGGACACTGAGGAAAAAAAGGAAGGGAAAGGGAGAAGAGGAACAGAAAGGAGGAGAGGGGAGGGGAGGGGAAAGCAGCGGGGGGAAAAAATAACCAAATCTAATGCAGGAATTTATTCTGGGAGAAGGCAATGGCATCCCACTCCATTACTCTTGCCTGGAAAATCCCATGGACAGAGGAGCCTGGTGGGCTGCAGGCCACGGGGTCGCAAAGAGTCGGACACGACTGAATGACTTCACTTTCACTTTTCACTTTCATACATTGGAGAAGGAAATGGCAACCCACTCCAGTGTTCTTGCCTGGAGAATCCCAGGGATGGGGGAGCCTGGTGGGCTGCCGTCTATGGGGTCGCACAGAGTTGGACACGACTGAAGCAACTTAGCAGCAGCAGCAGTTAATCCTAACTTAAAAATCAGAAGCAGCATTGAGAACCTTCGAAACAATGCTAGTGATTATAAATTTCTAGAAGTTCAGGACCTTCAGGAAAATACTGCTGGAGGAAAATATTAGAAGTTCAATAACCCTTCTTAGAATCTACTTTTTACACTTCAGTGCATCTATGCAACTCTCATATCCCCCTAACTTATTAAATGCCACTACTTTTAGTAGTAATTACCTACAAGTGTTTCATCAACTTTGCCTCAGTCATGAACTCACCAATGAGTACAGCAAGTTCTAGAAAAGCATGACCCTACCAAAAGAAGGGGGATAGTTAGGGATTCCCTTAGTCAGCTGAAAAAAAATAAAATAAAATAAAATGAGAACAAACTTGAAATGAAAAGGATTTTTAAGACAAACGTAGGTAAGTTCAGAAAGGCACCATGCCCTGGCCAAGGCACTGGCCCAAGTTGAATATGGTCTGTAAGTTCAGATCTATGTTTAACAAAGTATTGTTTCTAAAGTACTGTTTTTCAAATTGGTCAAAATCCACTGGTGAGCCCTGAAATCAATTATTTAATGGAGAAAACTTTTTTAATGAAATAGAACTGACTAGAAGGCAATGGCACCACACGACTGAGTGACTTCACTTTCACTTTTCACTTTCATGCATTGGAGAAGGAAATGGCAACCCACTCCAGTGTTCTTGCCTGGAGAATCCCAGGGACAGGGAAGCCTGGTGGGCTGCCATCTATAGGGTAGCACAGAGTCGGACACGACTGAAGCGACTTAGTAGCAGCAGCAGCAGAATAAAACAGAAGCTATCAATGTGCCTCAAATATATTAATGGTTAAGAATCGTTTCATTTCAGAGATTTGCAGGTGTATATGTCTGCATATCTATATGTACAGTGCTCTGGGTAAGAAAAAAAATATTTTCTGGTGGGTTACAGACAAAAAAACGCATAAAAGCTACTGTTATAAAAGCATTGAGACTATCTGCCAGCCCAGGTACCTACCAAGAAAATCTGTAGAAACAGACAGAATTAAACAGCCAAAATAAAACAGATCCCATAATATAGCTGTAATGAAGAGAAAATCTAAATGTTTGACATTTTTAGCTTTATGAAAAATAAGGATTAAATAACACAAAGCTATACTCCTACCACGGGGAAGGCAATGGCACCCCACCCCAGTACTCTTGCCTGGAAAATCCAATGGACGGAGTAGCCNTTTTCAACATCGCTGCCCTGATCACTAATAGGCCCATGCTATTCCCATGGGTTTCTCTAGTTACAGCTTTGTAGCCAGAAGAATATAGAAATGAAAAGCCTATTGATAGATAATATAAGTTATTCTCATGCACGGCTGCAGTGTAAAGCACATTTTGCAATTCAATCGAGGACAGATAGAGCTGAATGTTCTTAGATCCCAGGAGTTCATTTTAATAAGCAGAATGTACCTTGTCCTAACACAGGTGACTGACTCCTCAGAAAAGATTGTATAAACAAAAACCAATCGTGTAAGTCATTTTATTGGCAACAATATAAACACAGCTATATTAGATGTCACCAATAAATCAAAATTACTCTTGTCTGCAATTTTAACAACAGAAAAGTGCAAACATGTGCCTGTGAAGCTGGAGGATATTATAGAGGAAATGCACTGGATGTGTACAATATCATTTCTCTAAATTGAAAGTATATTAAGTAACCAGCACAAAGTATAGCTGATCATTTCTGTGGTTTCATAACTTTATACAGTGAGACTGACAGACTCACAGAATTTACAACAGAAGTTACACAGAAACAGAGCTGGAATGATTCCATGTCATTAGGATGTGGAGTGAAAAGTCAAGGAGGTTACACCTGGTAGTTAGTACATATAGACCACATGGCCACTTGGGCACTCCCAAGGTCTAATATAGGTAATTTAAGAATATTAACATATTTATTTTGAATACTAAGATGTTTAGCCATTACTCAAACAATATAATCACCATTAAAATAAAATTAAAGAGGTTTACCTTTGAGTTATACCATGCTTCAATTAAAAGCATGAAGATAAATCAGTGTTCCCTTCAGAAATTCAAAACCATTCTACCAAAGACCACTCAAAAAAGACAATATAATGAACTTATGGATCCCATTTAGTAGAATTCTTGACACTGTTTTATCTGTGACTCCAACTCTTTGCTACTGAATTAGAGATAAACATTTTAACTTTCTATATAAAATTTTCTCAAAAATAAAAATAATCTTCCCATAAGTTTATGGAGTAAAATATCTGGCAGTTCCTTTTTAACCACTTGAGTGGCTATGATACTAAAAATGTGGATAGTAAATATGGACAGGACACTGAGGAAAAAAAGGAAGGGAAAGGGAGAAGAGGAACAGAAAGGAGGAGAGGGGAGGGGAGGGGAAAGCAGCGGGGGGAAAAAATAACCAAATCTAATGCAGGAATTTATTCTGGGAGAAGGCAATGGCATCCCACTCCATTACTCTTGCCTGGAAAATCCCATGGACAGAGGAGCCTGGTGGGCTGCAGGCCACGGGGTCGCAAAGAGTCGGACACGACTGAATGACTTCACTTTCACTTTTCACTTTCATACATTGGAGAAGGAAATGGCAACCCACTCCAGTGTTCTTGCCTGGAGAATCCCAGGGATGGGGGAGCCTGGTGGGCTGCCGTCTATGGGGTCGCACAGAGTTGGACACGACTGAAGCAACTTAGCAGCAGCAGCAGTTAATCCTAACTTAAAAATCAGAAGCAGCATTGAGAACCTTCGAAACAATGCTAGTGATTATAAATTTCTAGAAGTTCAGGACCTTCAGGAAAATACTGCTGGAGGAAAATATTAGAAGTTCAATAACCCTTCTTAGAATCTACTTTTTACACTTCAGTGCATCTATGCAACTCTCATATCCCCCTAACTTATTAAATGCCACTACTTTTAGTAGTAATTACCTACAAGTGTTTCATCAACTTTGCCTCAGTCATGAACTCACCAATGAGTACAGCAAGTTCTAGAAAAGCATGACCCTACCAAAAGAAGGGGGATAGTTAGGGATTCCCTTAGTCAGCTGAAAAAAAATAAAATAAAATAAAATGAGAACAAACTTGAAATGAAAAGGATTTTTAAGACAAACGTAGGTAAGTTCAGAAAGGCACCATGCCCTGGCCAAGGCACTGGCCCAAGTTGAATATGGTCTGTAAGTTCAGATCTATGTTTAACAAAGTATTGTTTCTAAAGTACTGTTTTTCAAATTGGTCAAAATCCACTGGTGAGCCCTGAAATCAATTATTTAATGGAGAAAACTTTTTTAATGAAATAGAACTGACTAGAAGGCAATGGCACCACACGACTGAGTGACTTCACTTTCACTTTTCACTTTCATGCATTGGAGAAGGAAATGGCAACCCACTCCAGTGTTCTTGCCTGGAGAATCCCAGGGACAGGGAAGCCTGGTGGGCTGCCATCTATAGGGTAGCACAGAGTCGGACACGACTGAAGCGACTTAGTAGCAGCAGCAGCAGAATAAAACAGAAGCTATCAATGTGCCTCAAATATATTAATGGTTAAGAATCGTTTCATTTCAGAGATTTGCAGGTGTATATGTCTGCATATCTATATGTACAGTGCTCTGGGTAAGAAAAAAAATATTTTCTGGTGGGTTACAGACAAAAAAACGCATAAAAGCTACTGTTATAAAAGCATTGAGACTATCTGCCAGCCCAGGTACCTACCAAGAAAATCTGTAGAAACAGACAGAATTAAACAGCCAAAATAAAACAGATCCCATAATATAGCTGTAATGAAGAGAAAATCTAAATGTTTGACATTTTTAGCTTTATGAAAAATAAGGATTAAATAACACAAAGCTATACTCCTACCACGGGGAAGGCAATGGCACCCCACCCCAGTACTCTTGCCTGGAAAATCCAATGGACGGAGTAGCCTGGTGGGCTGCAGTCCATGGGGTCGCTAACAGTCGGACAGACTGAGCGACTTCACTTTCACTTTTCTCTTTCATGCATTGGAGAAGGAAATGGCAACCCACTCCAGTATTCTTGCCTGGAGAATCCCAGGGATGGGGGAGCCTGGTGGGATGCCGTCTATGGGGTCACACAGAGTCAGACACGACTGAAGTGACTCAGCAGCAGCAGCAGCAGCATACTCCTACCGGGGCTTCGCTGGAGACTCAGATGGTAAAGAATTTGCTTGCAAATGCAAGAGACCCCACTTCAACCTCTAGGTTGGGAAGAGCCCCTGGAGAAAGGAATGGTACCCACTCCAGTATTCTTGCCTGGAGAATTCCATAAACAGAGGAGCCTAGCAGGCTGCAGTCCATGGAGTCACAAAGAGTCAGACATGACTGAGCGACGAACACGCACACTCCTACCACTGTTATCTTTCACTTTGCTTTTTATTTAGTATCAATTGATCAGTTGTGCTCTACAAATACCAATTAACCGACTGACTGACAGAATCAGAGATCAAGATGACTGACAATTTTATATCTTCCTTGTTGCAAGGGGTAGGTGACCTTCCCTGAAATAAAAGTTCAATTTTACAATGTGAAAGGGGGCGGTGGGTGGGGGGTAGTTTAAATTAACTGTCTTCAAGAACTGAGTTTTTTTTTAATGTGTTCTTATGAGTTAACATCAGATCCTATGAGGAGGAATTTGAAATGGAAAAATGAACACATTCCCAATGATGTCACCACTGAATTAATTACCTGAATTGCAAAAAGTGAACACACATGGCCATGGTCTGAGACACAAAGGCTTCTTCAGAAATATAAAAGAAAAGTAACTGGCTGGAGATCTTTCTTTAAAAAAAAATCCATTTTCACACAAGGAAATACATAGGTTGTAAAATATGGCAAACTAAAGTGCATTCTTGGTCACCTACTGTACATAAATAATTATTCAGCCATGTGAATAGCTATTTGCAAAGCTAAAACTCACAATTCTTTCAAAGGGGTAATAAACATCTATCTGTGGAAGATTCTAGAAATAAAACTTAATTTAGCACTCATTAAACCAAATATTCAAGTATATTAAATTATCCCTATCACATGTGTAATTGAGTGATTTCTTTCCTTCAGTGTAGTTAGTTATTGCTGAAAAGTAACCAGTGTAACTATTTTTAGCTGTTGGTAGACAGAAGTTTAATACAAGTTAAATTATGTTCACTGACATCACTGCAGAAGTATGAACGTCCGCAACAATGACTAGGCCCTTAACCAATATGACAACATATTTATTTAAAAAAAAAAAAGAAGCCCTACATGAATGACTCAGTCAGTTACAGACAGAAGTGGAATCTATTGGTCATACTGCAAAGGTTGGGAAAACATTAATCCATTTCTTCACACACAGGAATAACAAGAAATCATACATAATCCTAGCATCTGATTAATTTTCTGTGTACAGTATCCAGCAGGCCTTGAAACAAAACTTCACAGATCTGGCTCAGAGCTTCAGAAATAACCGACACTGAAAAAGTCTGATCTTTTTATCAAGGAGCCTGGAACAGGGGCTGATCTTGCACTGTAATCCTATCTGCTCATCTGTAGTTCAGAAAGACTTGGTGCGCCCAAAGGAATGTGCAGTTGTTCCCATTCTTGGCCTAAAGAAATCATGTCAGACACGATTAGCCCCACACCAGCTTTCTTTACTTCAAGTCTGTGCTCTACTACTTAGAGCCTTCATTATCTCAGTTTTACAACTCAGTCTCCTGATTTTGTTCCCAAAGTAGAACATGGCTGGATCCTTGTTTCTCTTCATTCTATACACTGTCTTTGAATCCACCTGAGTGGTCCTTCCCTTCCTCCCTACTTCTGCCCTCTCCTCCCTCAAATCCAGATTCTAGTCACCTTCCAGGCCTACCCCACCTTTGCCTTTCTCTGATCCTCTCAATCTAGCTCTTTCACTGATCTGTAAAATAGTGAGGATTATACTATTGTACCTAGTTCATAGAATTATAGAACGTTAAATGAGATGATGCATGTTACTTGTTTAGCCCAGTGCCTGGTACCTAGAAGGAAGCGATAAATGTTGACTATTTCACTCTACATACATCTCCTTTAACATTCATAACTTTCCACATTGCCTTATAGTTATTTGCCTGTGTTTCACCTTCTTGTCTAAATTCTAATTTCATTAAGTTTTGGTACTCTGTATAATTTATCAAGCCCTCCCCAGGCCTTATAGGTACATAAATTATCTTCACACTACATATGTCATATATATTGACTTTTCATATACATTTATGTACATATATTTATTATACCTGTATTTATCACACTGTACTGCCTATTTATACTGAAAATTATCATATAAATCAATATATAATTACATACTTATATATTCATATCCTATATTTATAATTTATTGCCTGAATAAATATAGTCTAAGTAAGGTGTGACCATAAGCCCTAAGCTCTGTGTCTTGTGGAACCAGTTTAATTACAGTTGTGTGCTTCCTGGTCTATTCCTCCTAGTCTATTCCTTTCTCTATTAGAACAAAGCAGCATAAAAAGTCTATCCCACTCTTCTGAACAGGCATATTATTCTTGTCTTTATCTTGGCATACCCATGAACAATGAAAAATCCTAGCTGAAAGCCACAAAACAAATACAGTCACTTCAGTACTGAGACTAGGCATTTTTTTGCTATGGGGGTTGTTGGTCCTAACAGAGAGACTGCCAAATGCATTTCGGGTTGTCATGGTGGAAGTTGCTCCTCAGCATTCTCCTTGCTCACCCTAAGCTGGCTTCACTTTATGGTTTCACTCATATCTGTTTAGTCTCCCTAACCAGACAGTCATTAGGATAGAGAACAGGGCTTCTGTCTCATTAGTGTTTTTCCTTAATTCTATCATATGAAGTAACACCTGAACAACTAATTTCTGCAAGCCAAACTGTTTCCCTAAACTTTAAAGGGGAGTCCAAATTATCTGACCTACTAAAAGGCTTTTATATCAGCAAAAGAAGTCAAACTCGGGAGTGCATGTTGAATTATCCCACTTACATAAGGCATAAAAAATGGTCAAAATTATTACATCTGTTAGAAGTTAAGGCAGTCATTACTCTTGAGGAGAACACAGTGGCTGCAAGAGATAGGGGAAGACAGTAATGAGAAGAGAGTAAGAGTCAAGTTTCTAGGGTATTGGTAATGTTCTATTTCTCGAAATCCAGATGCTACTTGCTCAGTTTAATCAAACTATGTATTAATGTCATTTTAAAGACCTTACTGTAAATTTAACCCTCTTGGAAAGCATAAGGCAGCACGGTTTTATTGCACAGATTTCCTATATGCCATTTGTTTGTGTTTTTATTTTCAGTCCTGAGCCTATGACCCGACTAAACTTTGAGAAAAGTTAAATGTCAAGTCTTGCATTTCAGCATTCTTTATAATAATCTCTACAGAAAATAATTATAGAAACATGATTTCTTCAAGGAAGAGAATGTGCATAGGATGGCACTTACTGAATTATCTCCCTCAAGAATCCTCATATATTCTGGAAGAACAAATTAACATTCCAACTCAAGATCAATAACTACAATATGAGAGAGACAACACCAGAAATAATGTCATCAAATTAATTTACTAACAGAAAAGAATACTGAGAGAAAAAAGATGGAGAACACTAAGCCCTCTTCTGAAATGATGGAAAGACCATATAAATGAAGGCAAGGCAAAACATAATTTGCTGCTATTTAACCTCCCCACCCTGCCTATTTTGGCCTAATAGGAATGTCACCCGCTAAGTGGACCCTGCAGTCCATTCCCCTCCCCCCAAAAAAAGTTCCTTTTTCTATTCAGAATCATGATCACTTCCTCCCAAGAACGTCGTCTGACCCCAAGTACTCAATATCCGACAAACCCACTAATATTAAGGAACTTAGATGATATCAGGGACCAGCCACAAGATGCTCTCTAAAACTGGCTTAATGTGAACCAAGGGGAGAGGGAGTTAGAGCAGCAATTGGATTTAGCTATTCACACTGAAAGATTACTGAGTCCTCTGAGCAACAAAAGAAAGGACTTCAACTACCAATAAGGAAAGGAATTCGAAAGTGACTGGAAAAGAAATCCCCCATTCTTCCTTTTCAAGGTAATGTTAGTGCTAGTCTGGCTACACAGACAACTGGTGAAAACATATGAAAATTGTAATGCATTCAAAGGTGATCCTTAAACTTCAACAGCTCCCAACTGCAAATATAACATCTAATATGACACACTCCTGTCTCTAAATGGCTTCAAACACTCATTGAAGCAGATCTTTTTTCTACAAACTTTTGCAGGTTGCACCTGTTTCACACTTCACCTTAAGAAAACTTGGAAGAGGAAGAAAAGGAATGAGAAAATTTAAACCAACACAAATCAATCTTTTACCAAAAAAATTAAAAAGTTTCCCCATTTATGTAAAAAAGGAGGTCCAGTGGGGAAATGCTACGGAGAGGGAAAGAGACGTCTGGCTAACTCCCAAGGCAGAAATCATGACTCATCAAAGCTTTCAGAGCGGGCAGAATGAGACTGCATTTGTCTTGAGTTCACCTTCAGGCCAAGAAATGCTCTCTGAACTGGGACACTTGAGTGCTTGCCCTGCGACTGTGACAACTGGCTCTGAAGTCTGGGGCAAAACTCCTGAAAATCTCTGGGCCTCAGTTTCCTCATCTGTAGGTGATCACCAAGATCCCCCGTGTAGCCTTACGGTCTTTACTTGAATTCCCTCTTTCCACAACCTAAAAGAACTGGTCCACTGGGGGGAGCTGCAGAACATTCCTCTCCTCGAACTCCAGAGCCCCAGGCCCAAACTCAGGAGAGATGCTAAGTCCTGGAAGTAGGTGCGGAGAGAGTGTAAATCCCTCTTCTATGTAAGAGGGGGCCGCAAGTCTCGAATTTCCGGAAGTACCTCCGCCTCTGGCCTGGGCTTAGACGCTGCTGGGATGACGGCCCACATGATGCCCCCGGGTAAGCGTAGTAAGGGGGTGAGGAATGCAAAGCGGGTGGTGGGTGAGGGGAGGGGACCGGGGACCTGCCGAGTGAAGAAGAGCCTGAGGCAGGGCCGGAGACGGCAGCCTTTATCAGTTCATGGCCCACGCCGCCCCCATCTTGGCCCGCGGGTATTCAAGGCCCGCGCCCCTGGGCTCTCTGGCAAGGAGCGAGGGGCGGGTCCGGGGCCGAGGCGACAGAGCCCTGCTTGGGATGCGCTGCTGCGACCCCGTTACTCCTTGGCCGCCTCTGTCCCTAACCCTCGGCCTTATCCGCAAGCGAGCGCAGCAAAACAAAACAAACTCGTCCAGGCTTCCTGTTGTGCAACCCAGTCCCGAGTAAGTCGGGGCCGAATGCGCGCCGCCGATGGTGGGCGACGGCAGAGCCCAAGAGGCAGAAACCAGCGCGCTGCCCGGCCCAAGCCGAAGCTGCCCGGCCCAGCCCCGCTCGCTGCTCCCGGGAGTGCACGTCCCCGCGCCGCACNTCGGGGCCGAATGCGCGCCGCCGATGGTGGGCGACGGCAGAGCCCAAGAGGCAGAAACCAGCGCGCTGCCCGGCCCAAGCCGAAGCTGCCCGGCCCAGCCCCGCTCGCTGCTCCCGGGAGTGCACGTCCCCGCGCCGCACCCCTGCGTGGCCCAGAGCCCGCACGAGCTAGCGTCCTAACAATCCTCGTTCTTTCACTTCTTGCCTCTTAGACACCCGCAAGAAGTCGAGGGTGCGACCCGGGAAACCAGAGACGACTTTTCAGAAAGTTTCTCCCTACAGGTACCCAACTGAATCATCCATAGGATGACAAATCCGTCAGGGCCAAGTTTTCCAGACACTGGGGTGACTTCCTCATCACCGAAGTGACTTGTCGGCTCCAGTGAGTAAGTTGGAAGTGTCGCTCCAGGCAAGGTGTGTGTTTAGGAGAAAGCCGGCTGCTCACTCACGCTTTCCAGAAAGCGGCCTCGGGCGACTTCAAAATACACACAGGGTCATTTATAGGGACTGGAGTCTTGCGCAGGACAAAGTCCCTGAGACTGAGACATTTTCCAAACAGTGCTGACATTTTGTCGAGCCCTATAAAAATGTAAACGCGAGGTGACGAACCTGGCGGGGAGTGTGAGAGTCTGAATCTGCGCAGTTTGCGGTGTGGGTTATAGTTCTAGTTAC
Source organism: Oreotragus oreotragus (assembly GCA_006410675.1). Classification (NCBI taxonomy): domain Eukaryota; kingdom Metazoa; phylum Chordata; class Mammalia; order Artiodactyla; family Bovidae; genus Oreotragus; species Oreotragus oreotragus. Next base: position 188,992 of record SJYX01005802.1, on the reverse strand, counting down.
AAGACCTGGCAACTGCGAGTCGCTAGACCCGTCCCCACGAGGAGTTAAAGGTTCCCCTCACCGGAGGACCTCTGGGCAATAGGGAGGGACATGGAACTGGGTGAGACCCAGCATGGAAAACAGCCTTCGTTAGAGCTCCACAAGCACGTGGAACTGGAAAGAGGGAGACAGACCTCCTGTCAACCCACCAGTTCCCACTTCTCCAAAGTTTCCCTTCAGGGGGGACTCATGGGTGGCGTGCACGACCATACCCTTGCGTACTGTAACTTGCCCTGATTTTGTAGCCTTCTGGACCCTCTAGTTTAGAAGAAAAGCCCAAAAAAACAGTCTTCCTAAATAGAAAAACTTTAAAACCTTGTTGATTTCCTTTCCCTCTTCTACTTTCAATGCTTTTAGGCAGCTGACAAGAACACAGCTTGATTCCTAATTGAGAATTGCTATCTCAGTAAACAGATCATTCAGAGAATATGGGTGTTGGGGTGCCCGTATTCTTAAACCACGCCAGCAGCTCAGAGTGTAAATATTTCTAATCCCTTGGTTGTATCTCTGAGCGTTGTAACTCCCCCACTCTCAAGCGCCCGGCTTCTCTCGACTCGCCTACTAGCAAAGTTCCTATGGCATCCACTTACCAGGTAACCCGGGATTTCCACAACAAAGCCTGGCGCGCGGGTCCCTTCCCCCGGCCAGCCTGAGCGAGTGACAGCGGGCGGCCAGAGCTGGCGAGGAGAAACTTGGGGCTCCAGCCCTTCAGCGCGCTCCCCTGGCTCTGCCTCCTTCGGAAATGAAAACTCCCGTCCAAGCCGGGGGACAGAGCGCCGAAACCCGGCCCGAGTGCAGTGTGTGCGCGCGCGTGTGCTAGGGCAGCAGCGTTAGGGGGAGGAGGAGGCAGGCAGAAGTGGGGTGGCTGTACCCTCGGCATCAGCTCATTCTGCCGCTTCCCCCTCCCTCCACCCCCCGCGCGCGCACACACACGCACACAAAGCAAATAATATCTTTAAAAAGTTGAGTTTCGGCTTTGTGCCTCACGCGTCTTGCTCATCCTTGCCTTGGGCCTGGGGTGCGTCTGGGGGCCGGTTCGGGATGCTGGCTAATTGCTTTCGGCGGGTTCCGTCGGGGGAACGCTGGTGCGAGCCTAGACGGCCGCGGGCAGCGAACCTGGCTGCGGGGAGGGGCAGTGGTGGCGGCCCCAGCTCTGGTGCCCGAGCGCGCAGCGCTCTGGGCTGCCCTGGCGGCGCAGTGTGGACGCGGCTGCAGGAGAGGGGAAGGGGGAAGAGAGAGGGACGGGGGGAGGGAGGGAGGAGGCGGCCTGGGAGGAGAGTGGATGTGTGTGCGGCCGCGAAGGCCGGCCTGTAGCCAGCTGCTTCCTGAGTGTGAGCGCGGGAGGGGGAAGGAGGGGCGGGCTCGCTGGTCACCAGGCTGGCCAATTCGAAGGCCGAGTCTGTGTCTCCCTCTCGACACGACCAAGCACACAGTCCTTCCCGTGCCCCTGGGAGTCAAAGAACTCCAGAACTGGCTAACAGCCGGGAGATACTTCACCTTCTTCTTGGGCCTTATTTGTTGAACTGGCTCGTTCTTTTTTTAACGTGTAAAAGTGTCAGCATTTCGACAAGAGTTGATGTCAAAGCATAAACAAGTTAAAAAAAAATCAGTAGTAAAATGGAGAGAAAAACTAAAAAGTGAAAAAATGGCTAAAGAGCCTTTCTAATATACCATTGGATGCATGTAACTTTGAAAATGGATGGATGAAGATGCCTTTGGCAACTTTTTAAAGAATAGGCAGACAAGAGAGGAAGGTGATGAAAATGTTACAAGGATGTAAAATTGTAAATTCAGACTGCTAGGAATAGAGGCACATTCCCTGTGTATGTTGCATCTACAGAATGGACCATTCTTCTTAAGAATTCAACATTCTCAGCTTCATACCCTACCTATGAAGTGATCCCAGCACTTCTGCTTGATTTAGTCAGAATCCTCAAGAGGCTGTCCCCAGAAAGCCAACTATTAATGGTCCCCTACATGTACTGCCACAGATGCACAGATTTCCATCTTGGGAGTCAATGTATATAAAGCATAGGATATTCTCCAGTTAGACCCATCTACAGTGAGAGTATTATTCACCCTCATGAATAAAATGAATGAGGGTATCTAAAGACACTTAGCTTGTCACCACTCCTTATATTCTATTCCANCCCTACATGTACTGCCACAGATGCACAGATTTCCATCTTGGGAGTCAATGTATATAAAGCATAGGATATTCTCCAGTTAGACCCATCTACAGTGAGAGTATTATTCACCCTCATGAATAAAATGAATGAGGGTATCTAAAGACACTTAGCTTGTCACCACTCCTTATATTCTATTCCAGGGCTCTCACTGAAATATAAATTATCATTCAGGTGGTAGGTGCTATGATCAAGATAAAAGCCCTCAAGTATACAGATGATTTACCAAAGATTGTTGATAATTTTCATTTATCTTACTTCAGAAATAATATTACTAGATTTTGTCTCTATCCAAGATATGAAGTCACCAAAAAGTCCAGTTTTCACAATATTTCCTATGTCTCATTACGATCTGCTTTTCAAGATTCTCTTCAGGGAAGGCATTTTTTTTTCCCCTTTCCCAAAGTCACAGACTCATCAGAATGTTAATCACCAGAATATCTGTCAGCAGAAGTGGAGGGAGTAAAATAAAGCAATAAATTCTTAGGATATATCATTCTGTCAGTTTTCCAGTTTCTCCCTCTAAATACAAGTATCCAGGCCCAAGATGGCAATAGATGGGTTCAACCACACACAAGAAAAGAAAATACTCATAAAATGAAGCAAGCAGCAACATCACAAAAACAAAGAAACCAAGTGATGGAAGTTGCCATGACTATTCCATTGTGGCTAGTTATTGCAACATGCCTGACATTCACATACAAACTCTTCCTCATTAACTCCAGCCTTGAGGAGCAGAGCAAGATGGGAACACTGACCTTTCAGTGCATCATGGGAAATACTCTTCATCCAGATTTGTGTACTGTACTTACTGCTCCCCAGGAACAAGACAAGCCTCAGTGGAGGCTGCAAAAAAAAAAAACTTTTCCAACGTACCTCAAATATCATTTCAAATACAATATTTTTAAGCATGAAATTATATCCTAGGAGCTTGCAGAAGCTTCTAAAACTTCCAAATTGATGGGAATAACTTTGCTGGGAGAGAAAAATATAATGCTACACCCTATTTTAATCAATGGCTCATGAGAATAAAACACTTGGAAAGTTATGAGTCATCAACCTGGAGATTCCAAAAATTCTCTTCACTTATAAGAACCTGAGGGTATGAATGTCATTTTTTATTTAGGTGGGATTTTCAAAAGCTTCTACAATTCCTAAGACATTTAGCACTAAATAGGTACAAAGGTTTGGTTGATTTTCTTTTTTCTTGCCAGTAAGGTGATCTACAATGTCCTTTCAGTTCATCAGTTCAGATCAGTTCAGTCCCTCAGACCTGTCTGACTCTTTGAGACCCCGTGGACTGCAGCATGCCAGGCTTCCCTGTCCATTACCAACTCCTGGAGCTTGCTCAAACTCATGTCCGTTGAGTCGGTGATGCCATCCAACCATCTCTTGCTCTGTCATCCCCTTCTCCTCCCACCTTCAATCTTTCCCAGCATCAGGGTCTTTTCCAGTGAGTCAGTTCTTCCCATCAGGTGGCCAAAGGATTGGAGTTTCAGCATCAGCATCAGTCCTTGCAATGAAGATTCAGAAATGATTTCCTTTAGGATTGACTGGTTTGATCTCCTTGCAGTCCAAGAGACTCTTGAGAGTCTTCTTCAACACCACAGTTCAAAAGCATCAATTCTTTGGCCCTCAGCTTTCTTTAGAATCCAACTCTCACATCTACATATGACTACTGGAAAAACCATAGCTTTGATTAGACAGACCTTTGTTAGCAAAGTAATGTCTCTGCTTTATAATATGCTAGGTTGGTCATAGCTTTCCTTCCAAGAAGCAAGCCTCTTTTAATTTCATGGCTACAGTCACCATCTGCAGTGATTTTGGAGCCCTAGAAAATAAAGTCTCTCACTATTTCCTTTGTTTTGCCATCTATTTGCCATGAAGTGAGGGGACCAGATGCCATGACTTAGTTTTTTGAATGCTGAGTTTTTAGCCAGCTTTTTCACTCTCCTCTTTTACTTTCAAGAGTCTCTTAGTTCCTCTTTGGTTTCTGCCATAAGGGTGGTGTCATCTGCATATCTGAGGTTACTGATATTTCTCCCTGCAATCTTCCTTCCAGCTTGGGCTTCTTCCAGCCTAGCATTTCACATGATGTACTCTTTATATAAGTTAAATGAGCAAGGTGACATTATACAGCACTGACGAACTCCTTTCCCAATTTGGAACCAGTCTGCTGTTCCATGCCTGGTTCTAACTGTTGCTTTTTGACCTGCATACAGATTTCTCAGGAGGCAGGTAAGGTAGTCTGATAGTCCCATCTCTTGAAGAATTTTCCACAGTTTGTTGTGATCCACACAGTCAAAGGCTTTGACATAGTGGATAAAGAAGAGGTAGATGTTTTTCTGGAACTCTCTTGCTTTTTCAATGATCTAACGGATGTTGGCAATTTTATCTCTGGTCCCTTGGCCTTTTCTAAATCCACCTTGACCATCTGGAAGTTCATGACTCCACATACTGTTGAAGCCTGGCTTGGAGAATTTTGAGCATTACTTTGCTAGCTTGTGAGATGAGTGCAAATGTGCAGTAGTTTGGACATTACTTGGCGTTGCCTTTCTTTGGGACTGGAATGAAAACTGACCTTTTCCAGTCCTGTGGCCACTGCTGAGTTTTCCGAATTTGCTGGCATATTGAGTGGTGCACTTTCAAAGCATCATCTTTTAGGATTTGAAATAGCTCAGCTGGAATTCCATCACTTCCACTAGCTTTGTTCATAGTGATGCTTTCTAAGGCCCACTTGACTTCTCATTCCAGAATGTCTGTCTCTAGGTAAGAGATCACACCATCATGGTTTTTAGGGTCATGAAGATCTTTTTTATATAGTTCTTTTATGTTTTGTTGCCACCTCTTCTTAATATCTTCTGCTTCTATTAGGTCCATACCATTTCTGTCCTTTATTGTGCCCATCTTTGCATGACATGTTCCCTTGGTATCTCTAATTTTCTTGAAGAGATCTCTAGTCTTTCCCATTCTATTGTTTTCCTCTATTTCTTTGCATTGTTCACTTAGGAAGGCTTTCTTCTCTCTCCTTGCTGTTCTTTGGACCTCTGTATTCACATGGGTATATCTTTCCTTTTCTCTTTGGCTTTAGTCTCCCTTCTTTTCTCAGCTATTTGTAAGGCCTCCGCAGACAACCATTTTGCCTTTTTGCATTTCTTTTTCTTAGAAATGGTCTTAATCACTGCCTCTGGTACAATGTCATGAACCTCTATCCATAGTTCTTCAGGCACTCTATCAGATCTAATCTTTTCAATCTATTTGTCACTTCCACTGTATAACTGTAAGGAATTTGAGTTAGGTCATACCTGAATGGTCTAGTGGTTTTCCCTACTTTCTTCAATTTAAGTCTGAATTTGCCAATAAGGAGTTCACGATCTAAGCCTTAGTCAGCTCCTGGTCTTGTTTTTGCTGACTGTATAGAGCTTCTCCATCTTTGGCTGCAAAGAATATAATAAATCTGATTTCGATATTGACCATCTGGTGACGTCCATGTGTAGAGTCATCTCTTTTGTTGTCAGAAGAGGGTGTTTGTTATGACCAGTGCGCTCTCTTTTGAAAACTGTTAGCCTTTGCCCTGCTTCATTTTGTACTCCAAGGCCAAATTTGCCTGTTACTCTAGGTATTTCTTGACCTCCTACTTTTGCATTCCAGTTCCCAATGATGAAAAGGACATCTTTTTGGGGTGTTAATTATAGAAGGTTTTGAGTGTCTTCATAGAACTGTTGAACTTCAGCTTCTTCAGCATTACTGGTTGGTGCATAGACTTGGATTACTGGGATGTTGAATGGTTTGCCTTGGAATTGATTCTAGGTATTTCTTGACCTCCTACTTTTGCATTCCAGTTCCCAATGATGAAAAGGACATCTTTTTGGGGTGTTAATTATAGAAGGTTTTGAGTGTCTTCATAGAACTGTTGAACTTCAGCTTCTTCAGCATTACTGGTTGGTGCATAGACTTGGATTACTGGGATGTTGAATGGTTTGCCTTGGAATTGAACAGAGATCATTCTGTTGTTTTTGAGATTGCACCCAAGTACTGCATTTCAGACTCTTCTTTGACTATGAGAGCTACTCCATTTCTTCTAAGGGATATATTCCCTGGGATATAGTCAAAATACAGTGTTCCAAATACAACCATGGAGTGACTCAGAATGAGATATGTGCCTCTTCTGGACTGAACTGATCAGCAAGAACTGGGGAGGGAAGAATAATGAGATGGTGGAAAAGGAAATAGTTACAGTTCATAAATTGTAACTTTCTTTCCCCATGAGCTCTCCATTGTGCTTAGAAATCATACCATGGTAGCCTTTCGGCCAGATAAGTGTGGTCAACATCCCAGCTGTATCTCTCCTCTCTGGAGTCCTCAGTTGCCTGCATCTCCACAGCTGACTCAGGGCAGCTGACTCGGCAGACAGGACCTGCTGCCAGCTCAAGTCCAGTTCTCATTCATTTGAGAAATACTTAATGAGCACCTACTCTGTCCCAGGACTAGGGGCAAAGGAATCACACGTGTAGACATTGTACATGGAGGATGTTACATAAAGTATTTTGCCCAGGGCCTGAGAAATAGCAAACAAACAGAGGCTCTTTACAAATATTATCTCATCAAAATAATCATATGAGATGGCCACCGGCAGTCTCCTATTTAGGAATAAGAAAGCTGGAAGCTTGTTGTTGAGCTTTTTATTTCACGGCAGTTAAGCTATTCTGAATTTGCTGCATGTATAATGCATCATGCTGCTGTGCTTAGTCACTCAGTCATGTCTGACTCTTTGAGGCTACATGGACTGTAGCCCGCCAGGCTCCTCTGGCCATGGGGATTCTCCAGGCAAGAATACTCTGTGGGTTGCCATGCCCTCCTCCGTGGGATCTTTCCAACCTAGGGATCGAACCCAGGTCTCTGGCACTGCAGGTGGATTCTTCACTGTCTGAGCCACCAGGGAAGCAGTCAATGAGAGTAGGAGACAGACCTGGGTTGCCAGTCTAGAAGCCCCAAGACCTTTCAACATCGCTCCCTTACACAGTTACTACGCATGCTCTTTGAATGTGTATAAAATACACTGCAGGTGTGTAAGTAAAAGGCATCTTGTAATCAGTGTCACACAAGCACAGCTGAGTGTGGAGGAGGAAGGAATAATTTCCTACTTATGGCAGAAAGTGAAGAGGAACTAAAAAGCCTCTGATGAAAGTGAAAAAGGAGAGTGAAAAAGTTGGCTTAAAGCTCAACATTCAGAAAACGAAGATCATGGCATCCGGTCCCATCACTTCATGGCAAATAGATGGGGAAACAGTGGAAACAGTGTCAGACTTTATATTTTTGGGCTCCAAAATCACTGCAGATGATGACTGCAGCCATGAAATTAAAAGATGCTTACCCCTTGGAAGAAAAGTTATGACCAACCTAGATAGCATATTCAAAAGCAGAGACATTACTTTGCCAACTAAGGTCCATCTAGTCAAGGCTATGGTTTTTCTAGTGGTCATGTANAGAAAGAAAGAAAAAGCATCTTAAATGCAGCATGTTCCAAACTGAATCACCGACTTCTCCTTCCTGCACCATGCCCACTTAATTGACAAGCCAAAAGTTGAGGGATTATCCCTGTTGTCTTGTCTTCCTTTCCATCAAAACATATATCACTTCTACCCCTAAATTCTATAGATTTACTTCCTAAATATTCTCAGACCTGCCCATTTAGCTCTATTTTCAACACCGAAACCACCATCACCTCTAAGACTACCACAACCACTACCACCATTAGCATCACCAACACCATTCTCAGCATCTTACCACTGCAACAGCTACCTCATCCTAAGTTCCCACTATCTTACGTCTAGACAATTCCAAGTGATTCATCCACATTCATTCTGGTCTCTCTTCAGTCTGGTCTTTATACTGAAGGCAAAGTGAATTTTTTCAAGATGCAAATTTTGAAGCCTGTCTCCAGGTTAAAACTCTTCAGTGGTTCCCACAGCTCTTGGCCTAATGGGAAAACTGACTGAAAAGCCTACAAGATGGTCCAGAGCTCAGCCGTCTCTGTAGCCTCATTTCCTATCTTTCCCACTCTGCTTTTCTATTCCAGCTATCCCAATATTCTTTAAGTCTCTAATACTTAGCATAATCCCCTAAAAAAAAAATCTCAGGTGCCCAAAACTGCATTACTCATAATCCTTAGTTTTCACACCATTAAAATTGGCTGGTATGTGGCCCTCTTTATTTAATTTAAATAATATAATGAACTCTTTGGAACTCCCCATTCACCCCAGTATCTAGAACACCATGTTTTACAAAAATTTACACTTTGCAGGTCCCGTTATGAACCTCCCATCCCTTCCCCCATGACTCCTCCTCTGAACCTTCACTCTGTAAATTTTCTTATTTTTCATTGCCTTAAAAAAATCACATATATTTGTATACCCAAGTGGTGTGTTGTTTAATTTTTTTTGTTTTTAAACTTTACTAAAAGGTATCATGAAGTATAGCTTTTTTTCCCACCCAACATTGCTGCTGCTGCTAAGTCACTTCAGTCGTGTCCAACTCTGTGCGACCCCATAGACGACAGCCCACCAGGCTCCCCCATCCCTGGGACTCTCCAGGCAAGAACACTGGAGTGGGTTGCCATTTCCTTCTCCAATGCAGGAAAGTGAAAAGTGAAAGTGAAGTAGCTCAGTCGTGTCCAACTCTTAGCGACCCCATGGACTGCAGCCCACCAGGCTCCTCCGTCCATGGGATTTTCCAGGCAAGAGTGCTGGACTGGGATGCCATTGCCACCCAACATTATGTTACCAATATTCATCTACAGTCATGAGTCCCAAGTAGTTGTGAGTAGCATAGAGTTACTCATTTTTATTGTTGTGTAATATTCCATTAGGGATTCCCTGGTGGCTTGGTGGTAAAGAACCAGCCTGCAATGCAGGAGGATTAGGATGGTGTGCTCAGTCATGTCAGACCTTTTGCTACCCCATGGACTATAGCCCACCAGGCTCTTCTGTCCATTGGATTTTCCAGGGAGTAATACTGGAGTGGGTTGGCATTTCCTCCTCCAGGGGATCTTCCTGATCCAGGGATTGAACTCACATCTCTTGTGTCTCTTGCACTGGCAGGAGGATTCTTTTTTTTCCCCCCGGGGAGTCATGAGGATGTTTTTGTTTGGTTAGTTTCATTGGGGATTAATTAACAAATATTAATATACATGAATAATATTAATGCTATTGATATTAAATAATATATAAGGCATATTATTTATATAAATAATTTGTGGATATTAACTGATATATTAAATGATAATTTAATATATAAATTATTAACGTGGGGAGGGGCAAGGGGCATACATCTCAGTGGGGGTGCACACATGGGGGACTGGAGAGGGGCGGGGGCAGCACACAGTGCCACACAAGACAGCCACATCCAGCAGACGAAATAATCATACCAGGGGTGGCAAGGGGGACAGCAGCTGCAGAGGTTGGGCGTGGCAAAGGAAGGAAATCGAGGGCCAAGGGAGAGGGCCCGGCCCAAGACACTGTGTGCTTTCTGCCCCCACCTCTACTCCCACCACCTCCCCACCTCTGCCCAGCGCAGGAGCTTTGGCCTTCCATCTGTCCCTTCCTCCCTCCTGTCCAGAGGCCTAAGGGGCACCCTCTCTGCTCTGAGCCACTAGCACCGCCTGGGAAACTATTGCTGTGCAATGTTCCATGAGGAGCTTTCCTGATGGCTCAGTGGTAAAGAATCCACCTGCATACAGGATACATTGGTTCAATTCCTGGGTCGGAAAGACTCCTTGGAGAAGGAAATGGCAACCCACTCCAGTATTCTTGCTGGGAAATCCCATAGACAGAGGAGCCTAGCGGGATACAGTCCATGAAGTCACAAAAGAAACTGACACAACGCATCGATTCCACAGCAAAAAAGCAACAAATACCCCGTTACGTGAATGTCCCCGTGCCTGCTGTCCCCATGCCTGCGGTGCAAATTTTCCTCTTGGTCCAGTGAACTCTTACTTATCTCTCAGATCTCAGCTCAGGTGTCACTTCATTAAACGTTTCCTTACCCTTCATAGCCAGGTAAGACCCCCTTATTTATCATAGACCTTCAAAGCACCTTGAACATCTCCACTGTCGTCATTACCACAGTAGCAATTTCACATCATGTGATCTATTGTGACCTGTTCCCCCATCCACTTGGCCATGAGCTTCCTCAAGAGCAGGCTTCATGCTATGTCTGATTGCTATTAAATCCCCACCTCCTAGCACATCATAAAGACTCAATAAAAGCTGTTACTTAAATGAATGGAGAAATCAAGAAAATAAGTATTTACCTCTAATAAATAGTACATCCAAATAAACATGTTCAATAATAAATAACTATAGAAACCAGCCTCACTGCCTGACTTTCATATATTATTAATGCCGTCATCATTCTTTAACAGCTACCTAGGCTTAAAACTTTTGACATTAGGTCTGATTGTGGTATTTCCCTGACCCCTCACAGTTATTTGCACACTCCTGTGAGGCCTGGCGTGCTGTGATTCATGAGGTCACAAAGAGCTGGACATGACTGAGTGACTGAACTGAACTGAACTGTTCTTTCTACTTTGAAAATAGTGCTGGGACTTCCTTGGTGGTCCAGGAATTAAGAATCCACTTTGCAATGCAGGGAGCACGGGTCCAATCCCAGGTCTAAGATCCCACATGCCTCGGAGCAACTAAGCATGTGTGGCCACTCCTGAGCCTTTGCGCTCCAGAGCCTGCGCCACAGCTAGAGTCGGTGTGCCATGACAGAAGATCCGGAGTGCTGCAGCGAAGAGCCAACGCACCCAAGCAAACAAAAATTTTTCAAAAAGAAAAGGAAATGGTGCTTACCCCATCCCAACCCAATGTGACTTCCATATGCACTATTTTCAGTTCCTTTACCTTTCAAGTCTTGATAATTTCTCATCACCTTATCTATGGTTATACTGTTCTCTCTTCCTAGAGAGTCCTTTCTTCATTTGTGAGTGTTTAAATCCTACACAGTGCCCACTTCAAATGCCATAGCCTCCAAAATACTTCCCTGATTTCCCAGATGGAACAATCTCTTCAGCCTCCAAGCTGTTATCACTCACTACCTTACCCAGTGCTTATTTGTGCATGATCCAAAATCCTTCCTGATGTACTGGAACAAACATGGGCTTTGTATTCACATCTCCCTCCTGCTCCCTGCACCCAACCCTCCTCTGCCCTCCCAACCCTTCAACAGCTGTCATCAGTCTGGCTGTGGAATTCAGACACACTGCTCTGCCCCTCTTCAGCATGAGACCTTAGTGAGACAGGCTCCACCATGGGGGTCGGGGTGTTTGGTGAGAAAACCCCTCCAACTTTGGGTTAGCTTGCTGGCAACCCGGGTTAGGTTGCTAAACTTTTGGCCACAGCTAAGAAATCAGTTCTCTCATCAGTTTCTCAGTAATAGTTCACACTTTGATCTCTATCTATCTGCTTTCCAATTGGTCTCCTTTCTCAATTGGTAGTTAATTTGGGTGGGGAAGAAAGGGATTTATTTTACTGACTTCCTAAAACCACAACTATAAAGTAACATGTCCCTTGTGTTTAAACAAACATACCAGAACTTTCAAACTCAAATGAGGGATGATGCCCTTCAAAATAGTCCCCCGAGGAAGTGATACATTATCCCAATACATCAAGGCTACTCTGGTTTAAAATCTTTTGGCTGTATCATGAGGACCTGTGGATCTTATCTGAATATCTTTATTGGTCTCAAGTCACATCTGAAAAGGGCAGATTTGAGTTTTTAAGATAGCAAAAAGTTGTCTGAAACTAAGGTTAATGAATTACTCGGCATTTTGGATCAACAATGGGAAGGAATCAAAAAATAACGAAATGTGCGTGTGTATGTATATGTGTCATAATTGGAAAAGTATCCTAAAAATGCTTGTACAAAAGTGACCACTGTGAAAAACACTCTCTGGTTACGTAGAACAAGGTGTGTTTATTATTATACAGCTTGTTTCACAGTGGTGCTGAGAGCATAATGACTTTTTCTAAAGGCACAAATATGGAGTCATTTACCTTGCCACTTATTTTCTGTGTCATCTTAGACACATAACCTAATTTCTTTCCATGTTAGTATTTTCATCAGTAAAACCAAATTAATAATAACACCCAGCATAGGTACCTCATAGGATTGTTTTGAGAACCATATGAGCTAACACAGGTGAAAAAGCTCTTTGGCAACCATCAGTTCAGTTCAGGCGCTCAGTCGTGTCTGACTCTTTGCGACCCCATGAGTTGCAGCACGCCAGGCCTCCCTGTCCATCACCAAATCCCAGAGTTCACTCAGACTCACGTCCATTGAGTCAGTGATGCCATATAGCCATCTCATCCTCTCATCCTCTGTCGTCCCCTTTTCCTCCTGCCCCCAATCCCTCCCAGCATCAGAGTCTTTTCCAATGAGTCAGCTCTTTGCATGAGGCAACCATAGGTGAATACAAACGTTAATTGTGTTATGGAAGCTAACATTATGATTAATATTCTTCCTTGATTGTTTCAAACTTTTTCCCCTTCTTTGACATAGTTTGGCAGCAGATTTGGATTCTGAAATATCTCTTCATAAAGAGACTGAGGTCAATCTGAACACATATTCCAGGATTCAAATAAATTGCTAAGGAAAATGCAAGGAAGGAGGAACCTGCCAATGACTCAGTAAGCACCAATTTCTAGAAATCATTTGACTTGTTTTGTACCATTTTCTGTAAGTCACTTGATTTGTTTTGGCTTTGGGTGATTTCTTTCAAGTTTCTTTAATCATCATTTTCTCTTACCTTGATTTAAAGACTAAAAAGATGTACCCATATAAGTTTAAATAACATCTTTCCCACTGAATGGCAATTAACATTTACTGAGAACTTACTAAATGCTGAGTAATATGTTAAATATTTTAATCCTTAACAACACCCAGATACCCTAGGTACTATTTTTGTCCCCATTTCACGGACAAGTCCAAGGAATCACTGAGAAATGCCACCCAGTGGGTAAAAGCCTTAAGCTGGGATGTGAACACAAACGATGTGACTGCAAAGCCCATATTCTGTAGCACACTCTTGACCTTTAAATGCATAAACTGGGTTTTCCAAACTACAAACCCAATCACATTTTTTTCTCCTTTATGTTTTACTTTTGAGGCTAGCATAAGACCTATTCTGGGGCTGTTTGTATATCCCTGACGAGTGACAAGTTCCCCTTGAAACCACTTTAAAGAGTAGAGGACCCCCTGATGTGGTGATGAGAACTCTCAGAAATGTGCTAGGGCATAACATTGGGCAAGCATGAAAGAAAGAAAGGTTTAAGGAAGAACATACAGTTCATCTTTAGATGAGATCAGGCACATTGAGGGTGGTATGGCCGTAGACCAGTTCATCTTTAAATCAGCATTTGCACTGAACTTTCAGAGCCTACTAGGAATTTTTACTAAGCCCAGGTCCCAAAGTTTGTCCTCGCTCAGAATTCTGGTTACTCTCCATTCTCTGATATCTGTCCCTTTCCTGGAAAACATCTACGGTTCTGCAATCACCTCCAAAACAAAGGCTGTCTTTCTCACCTTCTCTAACTCTCATCTGCACTAAAACAAGAAAAAGTGCACTTTAGATTCACTTTCCCCTAAGGCATTGAAAGCAACTCCTTTATGTTTTCATGCAGATACTATGTTTTGGTTTTTTTTGTCAGTTATAAATGGAGTCCTGTTCATGATATGAAACTTGAGAAAGAAAAAGTAAAAAGAAACCCTGGATGAGCAGTTATCTGTGTCCAAAAGCTTAACACAATATCTGGCACTTGGAGGTGCCCAAAAAATGTAGACAAGGAGTGAATTTTTTAAAGATCCACGAGCGCTCAATGCCAATAGTCTCCATTGCTGCTATACGTCCAGGGCATTGATCCCTGGTCAGTAACACATAGTGGGTACTTGCAAAATACAGAATACTCAAACAGGTACAGTGAAGAGGGTCTAGGCTCACAGTGGGCCTTGGGCACATGTCTATTGAATCATACACAGAAAAAAGAAGTTCCTGCCCAGTTAGGAGCAGACTATATAGCATGCATCTAAATGGCAACCCACTCCAGTATTCTTGCCTGGAAAATCCCATGGACAGAGGAGCTTGGTAGGCTACAGCCCACGGGGTCACAAAGAGTCAGACATGACTGGAGTGACTTCACACCTCCTCACTAGATGCTGTCTCCACCCACTTCTACAGGCCCTGCCAATTGTTTAGGCCAGCCCACATGCTTCTACAGGAATCATATTCAGCACATACCCATCCACACATAATATCCCTACATCCTAATACCTGGAACCTGTGAATGTGTTACCTTATATGGCAAAAGGGAATCTGCAGATATGATTAAGTTAAGAATATTAAGGTGGGGAGATTATCCATGTGTGCCTGATGTAATCAAAACAGTTCTTTTGAGAGGAAGGCAGGAGGAATCAGATTCAGAGAAGCAGGTAATACAATGGTAGAAGCAGACACTGGAATGATGTGCTTTGAAGATGGTGAAAAGGGCCACAAGCCAAGGAATACAGAAGGTCACTAGAAACTAAAAAAGGCCAGGAAACCAATCCCCCTCAGAGCTGATAGAAGGAACCAGCCCTACTGACACTCCTCTGGTGGCTCAGACAGTAAAGAATCTGCCTGCAATTTGGGAGACCCAGGTTCAATCCCTGGGTCAGGAAGATTCCCTGGAGGATGAAATGGCAACCCACTCCAGTATTCTTGCCTGGAGAATCCCATGGACAGAGGAGCCTGCTGGGCTACAGTCCCTGGGGTCGCAAAGAGTCAGACATGACTAAGCAACTAACACCTTCACTTCAGCCCTACCAACACCTTGACTTTCACCCTGAGAAACTGACTTTAGACCTCTGGCCTCCAAAACTAAAAGAGATTATACTTGTGTTAAGTCCCTAAGTTTTGGTAGTATGTTCCAGCAGCAATAGGAAACTAATATATCTCTCTAGCCCTCAGGGACACTTTGATCTCTCCCTTCTGAGTTCTGATAAAGTCTGAATACATAACATAGCATTCAGAACTTCACAGAACCTGTTTCCTCATCCAGGTATAACTGTCATTTGGGGCACAGACTTTTGCTGTACATGTTAATTTCTCAGAGGGGAGACTGTCTAAGTTGGAGCCAGCTTAGTGAAAGACTTAGCAGATACTTTGGGGGGAAGAAGGAAATACTCCATTATATCAATATGAGGGAGATATCATCCTTTGATCTTACAATTAAAGTATGTCATTTTAAAAATGGAGTCTGTTCAGATTAATGGATAAAGAAGATGTGGTTTGGGACTTCCCTGGTGGTCCAGTGGTTAAGACTCTGAGCTCCCAATGGAGGGAGCATGGGTTTGATCCCTGGTTGGGGAACTAAGATCCCACATGCTGTGTGTCGAATAAATAATATAAAACAATTAAAAAAAAAAGAAGATACGGTATGGAGAACTCCCTGGTGGTCCAGGGGTTAAGACTGTACTTCCACTGCAGAGGGTGTGAGTTCAGTTCCTGGTGGGGGAACTAAGATCCCACGTGCCATGTAGTGCAGTCAAAAATAAATTAAAAAAAAATTTTAAGATGTATATATACACTCATAAATATACATATATGCACACACATATATACATATACATATATACATAAATATAATGGAATATTCAGTTCAGTCACTCAGTCATGTCTGACTCTTTGCAACCCCATGAATTGCACCACACCAGGCCTCCCTATCCATCACCAGCTCCTGGAGTTCACTCAGACTCACGTCCATCGAGTCCGTGATGCCATCCAGCCATCTCATTCTCTGTCGTCCCCTTCTCCTCCTGCCCCCAATCCCTCCCAGCATCAGGGTCTTTTCCAATGAGTCAACTCTGCGCATGAGGTGGCCAAAGTACTGGAGTTTCAGCGTTAGCATCATTCCTTCCAAAGAATACTCAGGGCTGATCTCCTTCAGAATGGACTGGTATTAGTCATAAAAAATAATGAAATAATGTCATTTGTAAGCAACATGGATGGACCTAGAGATTAGCATACTAAGCGAAGTCAGACAAAGATAAATATCACATCATATCATTTATATGTAGAGTATTTTAAAAATCATACAAATGAACTTATTTATAAAACAGAACAAACTTATGGTTACCAAAGGGGAAAGGGGGAGGGATAAGTTTGGAATTTGGGATTAACAGATACAAATTAGTATATATAAAACAGATAAATAACAAGGACCTACTATATAGCACAGGGAACTATATTCAATATATTGTAATAACCTATAAAGGAGAAGAATCTGAAAAATAATGAATATATTTATGTATAACGAATCATCTTGCTGGACATCTGAAACACTATAAATCAACTATGTGTTGTGTGTGTGTTTAGTCACTAAGTCATGTCTGACTCTTTTGCCACCCCAGGGATTGCAGACCACCAGGCTTCTCTGCCCACAGGATTTCCCAAGCAAGAACACTGGAATAGGTTGCCATTTCCTTCTCCAGGAGATCTTCCCCACCCAGAGATGAAACCTGTGTCTCCTGCATTGGCACGCAGATTCTTTACCACTGAGCCACCTGGGAAGTCCTGAACATACTTAATACAAGTATATAAGTGTACTGAACTGAACACTTAAAAATGGTAAAAATGGTATACTTAAAAATGGCATATAAATTGTATATGTATTTTACAACAATTTTTTTATAATGAAGTCTGTAATTACAGTGGGGACAAAGAACAAAAGTGATTTGGAAATGTACTTAGGCTGAAAGCACCTGCAGAAGAGGGAGATACGGTGCTTGGTTTGGGAGGACAGAGGGGCTGGTATTGGTGTGAGGGATCCATGGCTGCGGGGATGCCTGTCCTCTCACAGTGACACAGTTTTCCCTCCTCCTTCCAAAGGGCAAAATGATTCCTTCAACAACAACAAATATGTATTGAATACTCTGTGCTGACACTGGGGGTATGGTACTAAAAAAGATATATAGCTTAGTGTCAAATCGGGGAAAAAGACATAAAATAAATAATCACATGCGGAGGTTACAATCTGAAACACATCAAGATCTGATGAGCAAGTGAGGTATGAACCAAGAGTGAGAAATAAATGAGATTCCCTCATAGCTCAGTTGGTAAAGAATCTGCCTGCAATGCAGAAGACCCCAGTTCAATTCCCGGGTCAGGAAGATCTGCTGGAGAAGGGATAGGCTACTCACTCCAGTATTCTTGGGCTTCCCTTGTGGCTCAGCTGGTAAAGAACCCCCTGCAATGCGGGAGACCTGGGTTTGATCCCTGGGTTGGGAAGATCCCCTGGAGAAAGGAAAGGCTACTCACTCCAGTATTCTGGCCTGAAGAATTCCGTGGACTGTATAGTCCAGGGGGTCACAAAGAGTCGGACAAACTGAGCAACTTTCCCTTTAATGATGCAGGGGGTGGAATTGAGAAGGGAATATGTCCTAGGCAGAGAGAACAGCAGGTTTCTAGGACCTGAACAGAGCAGTGAAGCTGAGAGAGCAGAGGAGCAGGATGATCCTGGGAAGGTGGCAGAGAGCAGAGCCTGGGGCCAGGTTCACACCTGTGGTCTTTGTCCTAAGAGCAAAGAAGAATCACCAGAGTTGTGTTGAGGGTGGGAGTAGGGGAGAAAAGGAGGTTGAGCTGTCATTATCAGATTTGCAATTTTTTTTTTGAAAGGGTCAAAAGAGATGTGGGGAGACCAGTTAGGAGGCTATTTCAGTAATCCATGCAAGGGACAATGAAAGTGAGAGGATAGGGAAGTGCCACAAAAGATGAGGAGACAAGGGATATTCCAGTGAGATTTAGGTAGATACATCTTGGGATGAATCAGACATTATGATATTGTGATTTATAGTAAGAAATCATTAAATTAATTAAACAAGAAGGCCATTAGACTGATGTGACTCTAAGGCTATGGTGACATAGCTACATAAGCAAATCAAAATCTAAGCTTATAAATGTTCCAAGGTTACAAAATTAAAACCACTAAGGACACTCAGTCATGAACAACCACTAGCCTTTAAGCTATCACCAATCAGTAGCTTCCTTACTTTTCTTCTGCTTTTTCTCTTAAAAATCCTCCCTCCAAGCTTCCACTATGTGAGTGCTCTTAACCACTTCTGGTTTGGTGCTACCTGATTCAATCTATTTTTGCTCAAATAAACGAATAAAAATGTGAATGTTTCAATTTATCTTTTGACAGTTTTGACATCAGAAGAGGGAACTGAAGGAAAGTCCCCGCAGTCCCCAGGAGAAATGAGCAACCAGGGGAAGCTACTTGCTGAGCCCCTTGAATTTGCTGCACCTTTGGAGGTGCTGGGTAAGTACTTCTCTCCTACCTGTGTGGTTTTTGCATTTTGAACTTTCAGACTTTATTTTAACATTTATTTTTCCAGACTGGGTCCAGAAAGTGGCCAGAGTCAGACTGGGTTCAACTTAGAAAGATGCAGACCAGTGTGAAGCCTCAGGTGAATAAAATTTTGTGTTAAGGCTGAACAAGCAGGTTAACTTTACCAAAGATAATTTTGAATTACAGTGGCCACAGAGGAGAACTTCCAACCTAGATAAACATCCATTTAGGAGGTGCATAGAGAAAATGGGGTCTCAGCCAACTGAAGGTGGAGGGAAATTTCCTTTCCTCCTCTACTGTTTCTGGTGCCCATGATGAGACCCACTGGAACACCCCCACTTGCTGCAGAGCCTGTAAATGGGATTCTCGAGAAACTGGCAGAAGCTAGCAAAGAGTGAGAATTTTTAGCAAACTCAGCCCCTCTAGATCTCTATCTATGGTGCCTGGTCAAGAGAAGAAGGTAAAATTTCACTTTGTNGGAGGAGAAGGGGACGACCGAGGATGAGATGGCTGGATGGCATCACGGACTCGATGGACGTGAGTCTGAGTGAACTCCGGGAGATGGTGATGGACAGGGAGGCCTGGCATGCTGCGATTCATGGGGTCGCAAAGAGTCGGACACGACTGAGCGACTGAACTGAACTGAACTGAAGGTTCAAGTAGTGCTTTACAAAACAGTGGAATTTCAGGCAGCATCAAAGAGAAAACCATTTTTCTTTGAGAATTTCTTGGATTCCTCAAATTTTACCTGGAATACTGCCACCATATCTGTTCTGCTGACCTTCTAAGGAAAGAGAAGGACAAGATTTACTGTTAGGGGATTAAGCACTTAGAAACAACAGTGACTTCTTCATGAGGCAGGCAATATGCTAATGTAATAATTCTGGGGGTTTGAATTTGAATTTCAAGGCCATTACAGCAAGTGTGACTCAGCAGTGTGATATAGTTCAGTCAAACTGGGGAAATGGGAATTGATTCTTTTTCAGGTGAAGAAATTGAGTCAGGGGACAGTGAAAGGTCATCTGTATTAGAGAAATTCCCAAGCAGGTTGTAAATCTTCTGTTTCTAAAGGAGCTTTCTGGATATAGTATTCAGTCCTTATACAAATTTTAAAAAGAAAGCATAGAACCAGCTCAAAACAAGTAACTGTAAAAACAAGTTTCAGGGTATGCAGATGGGCAGAAAAAGTGGCATTGTCAAGGAGCTGATGGCTGGAGAGGCTGGAAAGCTGGTGAGTGCCCTCTGCCCTCTCCACCCTTCCGGAAATGAAAATGATTGCAGCACAAATGCATGCTCATTAAACAGCAGGCCTAATGAAGGGCAGACTTTTTTGGCCCTGTCTGCAATGCCAGGGACCTTGCTCCAGTGTTGTCATGGGGAAGTTATTGTCATCCTCCTGGCAACAGGTTACCCAGGTGAATACCAAACAGCCTCACCTGGCTCAGTAAGAAGTGGGCCCAGGCTGTTGGCCATCCCCAGGCTGCTTTGCCTGCCCTCTCCTTTCACTTTCTCACTCCCTCAGCCACACCACTGCCTGTAAGAGATGCAGCATTCATTCTTGTGCACACAGACACTATAGAAGTTTATCTGCATGAGAGGTGGGGTGGGGCAGTATTCATGGCCCTTGTCTACTTCTGACTTTCCAAGTTTCAAAGTGTGGCTATGGGCACATTTGACATGTGACCTGGGCAGTCATGCCATTCCCATCAACCTACAACTAAAATGAGAAGGGCTCTCCGAAGAAGCACCCCTTTCCACCTATTTTTACTGAACGCCCCAGTGCCATAATTAAAACAAATTACAAACATAAGAAATACCTTCAGTGATGATCAAAGTCTATACCACAAAGTGAAATGAAGTGCTAAGCCAGTTAAGCTGTGAATTTGATCAATTAGCTATATATAGATAAATGAGACAATCCAGTTCCAGCAAATTCTCAATCACTCATAAGGTTGCCAGGTTTACCAAACAAATATTTAGCAACACTACTCAGCAAAGGATTTTTGCTCAAATTTTAGTCTCATCTCAATTCCATGTTCTTCCTGTGTTGACAAGGCTTTCAGGTGTGGAAAACAGGCAGAATGTGATGATTCCAAGGTCTATCCCCACCTCACTAGCCCTGAGAAAGGCACTGACCTAGTTTCCATTTAGCATTTCTCCTGCAGGGCCCCAGATAGCCCAGGGCTAAATGGTGAGCATTTTCAACATTGCTTAGGGTAAGGTCTGAACCCTCATGAGGATCTGTTTAGACCTATCTATCCTAGAAGGATCCAAGGGGTCCTTCCCTGGATCCCTTGTCCTTTGCTAAAGTGCCCTACGTTCCCTTCCACCACTGAACCAGATTTAGGAGGATAAGGTTAGTGGGCTGAGCAATCCTTCCCTCATCCTATCTTTGGTGTCTGTATCTACTTCCAAGAAATTCAGGTAGGCAACACAGTACTATGATCATCTAATGTAAAAACTTACTAACTGGAAGAAATTCCCTTGGTGACAAGGAGATGTAGAAGAAAGAGCAGTGATTTATTTATAAGTCAGAAGACCTGTGTCTGGAAGCAATGGACTATATGATCTTGAGCAAGTCACTTCACTTGCTGGGCCTCCATTTCCACATCTATTCATTATCTGTAGGCCACACATGCTGTTAAAGTGGGATCACAAAAGCAGCAGAAACAATATCTCTCTGGGTCTAACAGGATTGTAAAATCCTCTCCCTGGCCTCATTTTAGGAGTTTCTAAACAGTTTCTCATGTGCATTCAAAATAAGTCCTCTCCACTGCAACATTATGTCATTTAATCTCACAAAACCCTATGAGACAAGTAACACCCCACTTGTAAGATAAAGAAATTAGGACTCAAAGAGATGAAAATACTTGCCTCAAACCACACATCTAATGTGTTGCTAAGCAGGAGCTAGAACACAGATCTGACTTTGGACGACCTTGCTCTTTCTGGAATATCTAACTGGTACGGTTGGAAAGAAAATTCATTGATTTTTAAAAATATTTTTAAAAAGCAAAACTTTTATTTCTCCTAGCGTGACTTCTTTTCATAGTAGTCAGGACACCTGATTCTAACCTTCTAACTAGCCAAGTGACCCTGAATAAGTTATATCCTCTGAGATTCTGTTACCTCTATGTATTGGAAGTGTTGGACTTAGATCAGTTTCTCCCAGAAGCTTAGTTTATTAAAATACAGCTTTCTATGTCTTTCTCCTGACAAATTGAATGGGGCTTTCTGAGTTTAAGCACAGAAATACATATTTTAACAAGCTCCCTGAGTTATTCTTATTCAGGAGAAGAATTGGACTGGAATCGGGAATCATCATACTAGACAACCTATGAGCTATCTTTCCTATCTACCAGTCAATCACTATGTGGTCAATTACTACGAGTTCACAAGCTCGTAGTCAAGGGGTAGCCACCACTGGACTTCAGACATGTCTGGATGATGTGCATAAGACACTGGAGATGGTGAGACACCAGGGATTGGTCTGCATGAGGTTTGGACCAGACCCAAGGAAAAGAGAAATGGGGAGAAGCAGTATGAGTATTAGAGATTGGTCTCGAAGGAGCAGGGTCTGAACTCCTGAGAAAATAGCTGCAAACAGAAAGGGCTGGCTTCACATTATGTCATCTCAGGAACTTACAAAAGGACTGTTGCCTGGGTCCCAACTCTAGATCCTTACATAATTGGTTTGGGATATGTGCCTGAACCTTGGAATTTTTAAATTCCATTTTGAAGCTAAGGTTGAGATTTTGCACACGGGACACAAAGGCCTCAAAATGAGATGACTTTATATGTTATAGACTTTATATGTAATAAAATGTTTGAAGACTGATATTTCAAGGACCCTCTTGGTGAGTTCACAAAGAAAAATAGTCATACCTTGGGTTTAAAAACAACTGAGACTCAATACAAAACTTCTTTATTACATTTTTGGGGTCAAGCTTAACACCTGTTTCATTTCAGTTTCGTTACAGCTCTGCCTGTAAGTTTGGCTGCATATAAAGGATTCAGTCTCCAGGCGTGTGAGTTACATGAAGCCCATCCTAACTGACTGAATTTTTCTCCTTCACTGAAGTGAGTGAATTGATCTGTTGTTTTGTCACTGCCTAGCTAAAGCCAGTGGGAGGGTGCCAGTTATCATTTGGAGAAAAGGTATCATTTTGAAGTACCAGAGACAGCAAATGAATTGTGTTCATGAAATAGATGTTTCACTCTACTTTTTAATTTGCTCCTGTTTGAGTTAACTGAGAGTTTCATCTTTATTTTTAAAGAATGACATTTACACAGCCGCTGAAACTGCCAATCTGTTATATAAACAGCCTCCTTTCCCAAAAGGCTGGCGCCGCCTGGAGGCCAAATATGTGCAGCGCTTTGTATTTCTGTTCAGAGGAGCCTCTTCCAAGTGTTGCTTCTGACTTCAGTCACAAGCAGTTAGGCTCACGTGAAGCAAATTGGATTTTGCATAGAGCAAAGTTTCCTAAGCAAGGGCAGGGACACCAGAATGACATTTCAAAGTCAGACTGAAGTGCAGTGACAGGGCTGGGGAGACCTGAAACAAAGAAGCTTCTTGCTGACAACAAAATTCTCACTTTGGAACCAGGCACTGGGATGAAGAGCTCGCTCGGCCAGTGACTTTCCACATGGCGATCTGGGTTTGCTTCCTATACGCCCATGGAGGAGCCTAGACCTGCTGAAGCTGAGCCAGGGTTAAAATCTGAAAGTCTCACAAGTTGGTCTCACAAAGCCTCAACATAGCAGCCCATAAAACCAATGTTTTTCAGAGCTTGGTTTACATACCACTTACATCAGCATCACTGTGGGTGCCTGTTTAAAATGTTATTTCCTGGTGCCCACCGCATACCCAGAGAACCAGAATTTATTGGTGTAGGGCTCCAAAAGCTAAATTTTAACATGGTGTCCAGGGTTTAGTTCTCACCAAATCCAGGAGCAGCTGTTGAAAGCCCTTGGGTGTGGCTTGGGCTCTCTTAAGGTAGAACATGGCTTTTCAAATGAGGAAGAAACCGTGTGTTCAGGGCTGATCAGAGCTCTTCATTTCACACACATACCTGGCGCTGACCTTTCTGGGCAGCCTTGTTACCAGACACCCCTCAACCGGGTCTATACCCTGCCAGCCTTTCCCACTGTCTCAATAGAAACTGACTAGGTTAAACCCTCTGAATCAAAGTATCAGCCAACTAATCTGATGCAAGAGTCCTTACTGATTCATGCTAATTAGCAAGGTCTAGTCCCTGGTTCTAAAACCTTAGTGTGCATTAGAGTCACCTGAAGCACTAGTTAAAACACTGATTACTGTAAATTGGTACAACCACTTGGAGAGCAGTGTGGAGAATCCTTAAAACAGGGGTCCTCAACCTCCAGGATCCAACGCCTGAGGATCTGAGGTGAAGCTGATGTAACAATAATAAAAATAAAAAGCACAATAAATGTAATGCACCTGAATCATCCCAAATCCATCCCACCCACCCCAGTCTGGAAAAATTGTCTTCCACGAAACCAGTCCCTGATGCCAAATAGGCTGGGGACCCCTGCAAAACACTAAAAACAGAGCTACATATGACCCAGCAATCCCATTCCTAGACATATGCCCAGAGACAACCACAGTTCAAAAAGATAAATGAACCCAACGTTCACTTCAGCACTATTTGCAATATCCAGGACATAGAAGCAACCTAAATGTCCATCAACAGAGGAATGGATGAAGAAGATGTGGCACATATGTACAATGAAATACTACTCACCCATGGAAAAGAACAAAATAATGCCACTTGCAGCAATATGAATAGACCTAGAAATCATCATGAGTGAAGTAAGCCAGAGAGAGAAAGACAAATACACGATATTGCTTATATATTGAATCTTAAAAAATGGTACAAATGAACTTACTTATAAAACAGAAATAGTCACAGATGTAGAAAACAAACACAGTTACCAGGGGGAGAGCAGGGGATGATAACCTGGGAGACTGGGATTGACATATACACACTACTAGACATAAAATCGATAATTAATAAGAATCTACAGCATAGCACAGGGAACTCTACTCGACTCTCTGCCAATGGCCTATATGAAAAAGTAAACCTAAAAAAGAGTGGATACATGTATGTGTATACGTGAAACTAACACAACATTGTGAATCAACTATACTGCAATAAAAATTAAACCCCCCCAAAAAAACCCACAAAAGTGAAAGTGAAGTTGCTCAGTCGTGTCCGACTCTTTGTGACCCGTGGACCGTAGCCCACCAAGCTCCTCTGTCCGTGGGATTCTCCAGGCAAGAATACTGAAGTGGGTTGCCATTTCCTTCTCCAGGGGATCTTCCCGACCCAGGGATCGAACCCGGGTCTCCCACATTGCAGGCAGATGCTTTAACCTCTGCACCACCAGGTTACATGCAATTTTGAAATATGGTAGTAACAACCAGAAAATAAGCAAAATTGGAAGTAGCTGCTTCTGAGGAGTGAAAATTTGGAAATAGGAAGGAATAAGGCAGGGATTACTTTGCTCAGTTTGTTTTTAACTTTTGTTTTTCAAATATTAAAGTACAATTTGACTACAAAAGTTAAAAAGAAACAGATAAAACACAGTTATAGAAGAGATTTTAATATACTTTATTGATCTAGGAGACAAAAAACAAATATAGGTTTTCAGAGGAACTATTACAATCACTTCACTTGTTTTGTTTTGTTTTTTAAGTTACTTGTTTTAATTGCTAAAGAACTTGACATCCATTAAAGGAAAGACATATTATAAAAACTGATCATGAACATGGCTACACACACAAAAAAAAAATCAATAAAGTATGAAAGTAGAGATTTTACAGACTTCATTCTCTAATAAGAATCCAATATCATTATAAATAAATGATACATAAAGGGAGCTTCGAAATTTAGAAATTACTTTTCTCTCTTGATGTAGCCTTGCTTTCAACAGCACTTTCTCCCTGGGGACACAATACATTAAAAAGCTTCATTTGACAGTCAAAGCTGAGCGATGACTTTGGTGTTCTAGCCAGTAACTACCCTGCCCCTGAAGCACTGAAACTCATTGATTAAAAGGAAGGGAAGCCATATGGTGTCTTGATTTACAAGGAATGAAAAATACATTAAATAATTCCTAAAATATCATATTCATTATTCATATATGTGGCCATTACTTTAAATCCAGAGTCATAAAATGTCAGTCAACTGATGGAAAGGACCAGAACTGCCAATCTCAGTTGTACCTCTTTGCCCATCTTCGGTCAACTTTGCTGACCAAAAAATTAATTAACAGTGAATCAGTAAGATTTACTGATGGATGGGATTTCAACCAATAGCTGCCAAAAAAATCTTTAAAGTATCCAGATAAGTGCTTCTCAAAGTAGTATGACAGTTAAAACTCATATTCCTGGGTCCCACCCCTGTCACTTGAATCAGAATATGTGAAGCTCAGAAATGTACTTTTCCAAGAGGCTTTTAGACTGATTTTCACATAATCCAATAATAACCTAGCAATAATAATCTAACAATCCAGAGTCTACTAAAAATCATAGAAGGAAATGGGCCCAGCAGACTAGCTTGTGCATGTGTCTATTGCTTTACAATTATATCAAATGAATATCTTAAGAACAATTCCTAGAACACCTGTTAGTTGAAACACAAATATTTTATTGGGTTATTTTTTATAATTTTGATTTTTATTCAGTCATTTTAATAAAGGAGTTTTAATAGAAGAGTTTTAGCTTGACGTAGGGACATCTCACCTATATTACCCTGCATGTCAACCTTTTCGCAGTATCAGTGTCCTACATATTTCTACCCAATTTGTTCATTGCCCAAGAGCATCCCCATTAAGAATGCCTCCCCAAGTTAGGCAAGATATTTCACAAAACAATAAAAACTGTTCATAAATATTTTAATTGATAATTCAACTTCTAGGAATATATCCAAA
This sequence comes from Oreotragus oreotragus, assembly GCA_006410675.1. Lineage (NCBI taxonomy): Eukaryota > Metazoa > Chordata > Mammalia > Artiodactyla > Bovidae > Oreotragus > Oreotragus oreotragus. Next base: position 162,426 of record SJYX01005802.1, on the reverse strand, counting down.
ATATTCTCAGACAAATGTGCAAAGATGTTTGGACAAGTATGCTAACTGCAGCATAGTTTACAGCAGCAAAAAATTATAATCAGCCTAAGTATCTGTATCAGAATTAAATTTGTCTGAACATCTGAGAACATTTAAAATAAATACCACTTAAACAAAATAGAAATATATTTCTCTCTCACCTAAAAGAAGTTCAGAGGAGGCAGAACTGATAAGGAATTTTCACAGTGTCATCTGCAATCAAGGTTCTTACCTTGCCAGTTCACCATCTTCAGGAAGAAGTTTCCATTCTTCAAGGTCCATGACCTCGCTGTATCATCTAGACATGAGTCAGCACCTGGGAGAACAAAGGGAGAATAGGTGAATTTCTGAGCAACTGAGCAAGTTTAATCAAGAACAAAAATCAAACTTAGGAGGATTTTTTCAATTACTGCAGTGGACCTAGCTTATTGGAGTTGACTTAAAATTGAGATTTTTTTTTTCCACTTCTATAAGGATGGGAACTATTAATGAAATTTGGTTAATTAATAGAAAATTTCTTTAAACTACATTTTTCTCTGTTCACCTGAGTACAGCACGTGTAAATTTACAATCCTACTGCTTTATATCTCTTGGGAATTTTTTAAAAACTAATTTAAAGTCTCTTTCAGAATGCTTTATTATCTCCATTTTAGAGGTAGGTGGTTGAATTCTCCTTCCAGAATCCAAATTTTAAATGGGACAAAAAGACCCTTTCTGGTGTTCCTCTTCAGTGATATAATATCCTTTCCTGGGCCAAGGAGGAAGTGAATCTATGTGTCTCACTCACTTTTCTCCTGCTCCTGAGGCCAGTAAAAGTTAATTTTTCCTTTTACCTCCTCTTCCTGTCTTTCAGGACCTCCCCTAGTACCAGAACAAGCTACATAATTGTCAGAGCCCAGTACGAAATGAATAAGGGCTGCTTGTTCAAAAATGATTAAGAATTTCTAGATAGTAACAGCAGAGCATTAAACCAAGTACAGGGCCCTTCTAAGCATGAGTTCCCATGTGACTGGCCAGGCTGCACATCCACATAGCTGGTCCTGCCTACACACGGGCCTTAAAGTGGGGGATTTTAGACTTTCACTTTCCCTACTGATTCTGGCTTCTTGCTTAGACCTCAAGACCGGTTGGAATAACTTCTCTACATTTAAAGGAGTCTGGATTTCAAGCTTATTATCCTGTTGTGGATTCAAACAAAATCTAACTTGGTGATGAAAACTGATTAATGTCTTTTTAAAATAAATAATTAAAAAAAAAAAGAACAACAATAGAAAATATAGTGGGCATTTCCCCTTTCCTGTCAGTCACTGCAATGTGGGTGATAAGATTTTCAGGATAGGAAAATAAAATATCTGAAAATGTTTTTAAAATAGTATGCTTGTTACAAAAAGGAAAAATACAAATCTCTAATCTAAAAATAAGATAATGAAACAAGAACTACTGGATTTGGAAAAGAACTTAGTAGAAATACAAAAAAAAAAAATGCTCATTTAAATAAAAAAAGAAACAACTGAGAAAAGAATTAGTGAACTGAGAGCTGAAAAAATAACAATACAGAACAGAGAAATTTACAGAAATAAAGATTTGAACAAGACACTAAGAGACATGGAGGGAAAAAAGGGGAAAAGTATAATTCTAGTAGAAATTCCAGAAGAATGTGTTGGCTACAAATTGGCACTTGCCACCTACCTCTTCAAGAATTAAATCATGTGCTTCTGCACCTGCTGATTTTCAACACTCCCTGAAAGGAGTTCAGGGAGGAGAGCAGAAATGAGGTACTCTGTGCTGAGTGAAAAACTGGCAAGACAGGTCTTCAGATAGTTAGACATTTTCAGAAGCTGATTTTATGAGCTCAATTCCTATATCTCCTCATATCTAGAAAAGCACTAAAATCCTTCATGGTGACAACTGTTTCTTGTGACTAGCAGAAAGTTTCTGCAAAAATATGTGCTTGATTGCATGCATTCCCTCTCTACCAAAATCAAATATATACTGACCTTTCCTTTTAGAGAAGTTTCTCAGAGCTACCTGGGTGTGGTATCCAAGGAAAACTTAACTTGCAACTCTCACATTGTGCATTTTTTTTAACGATGACAAATGGAATAGAAAAATAGGAAAGAAGCAATATTTAAAGAGAAAATAGAGAAGATTTTAGAACCAGAAAAATACTTAAGATTAAAAATAAATAAAAACCACACTGAGTCATGAGCAGGATAAAAACAATTCCAAATATTGACACTCTGTAGTGTAACTATAGAATATTAAAAGAAAATTTGAAAATCAACAGAAAAGGCAGACTATCTCAAAATTAAAAATCATTCAATTAGACTGGCTGTGGACTAACAGCAAACGTCTCTTAGGAAACAGATGCTAGAAGAAAGAATGAATTACATCTTTAAGAGGAAAAACTGACACAATAAAATTCACAGATAAATGATAACTCAAGAATGAAAGTAATATAAAAACAGTTTTTATATACCCAAAGTCCAAGAGGGTTACTTGATCCTCAATGTATGGCAAAACCAATACAGTATTGTAAAATAAAATAAAGTAAAAATAAAATTAAAAATAATAATAAAATAAAATTAAATGTAAGAGCTATATTATATCATTTCCAATTAAAAAAATCCATCTAAAATTTAAAAAAAAGAAAGAAAGAATAGGAAGCCCAAAGGAAAGATGGGATTCAAGAGCAATGGTGAGGAAAGAAAGCAAACAAATCAACTTTATATGTAAAAATGTTAACTAACAATAATAAACACTCTTTTGTATTTAAAAACAAGGTAGAACTACAACTCTAAACAATAATTACTATGGGAGACCAAAGAGGATTGTTTGTAGTAAAAAGTGTGCTAAATTCCTTGTTTAGAAGAAGAGTATAAATTAATTTTAGTATTTATTTAAAAATAATGTGAGCTATGTATAACAAAATTTTAAAGCTACCTAACTAGAGGACTAGGAATAGAATGTGTAACTTTCAAACCAGTAAAAAAATAAAGAAATGTAACCAACCATCTAATAGAAGAAGAGGGGAAAAGCAAGCAAAATGGGAAAAGCAAAAACTAAAACGGTGTAATTCCAGATATGTCATATGCCAGAAATAAGCCAAACAAATAAGGCTCATCCACTGACCAAGATGTGTGTGTGCTGTCACTTCAGCCGCGCCCGACTCTTTTGGCCCTATGACTGTAGCCCACCTCCGTGCACGGGATTCTCCAGGCAAAACTACTGGCATGGGTTGCCATGCCCTCCTCCAGGGGATCTTCCTGACCCAGGGACCCTTAAATCTCCTGCATTGGCAGGCAGGTTCTTTACCCCTATCACCACCTGGAAAGCCCACTAATCAAGACATTCATAGTGAAATCAATATTGAATGAGAAAAGCAACTTGTAAGATGATATATACCAAAAAAAAAAAAAAAAAGTAGGATAAACTGTCCCTTTTATACATTTAAAACATACATGTTCCTCAGGACATATTGTCCTCTGATAAGTATGCACACAAAAAACATTAGATATATTTTAAAAATACATCTTAAATTCATAATAGCAATTTACCCTGGGAATGGGGTAAGACAGAGAATGGCAAATAAAGAGGACTTTGATTCTACCTAAAATGTCTTATTTTTTAATTAAAAAATAATAAAAGCAAATATAATAAAATGTTAGTGAGTACTGCTGCTGCTGCTGCTAAGTCACTTCAGTCGTGTCCGACTCTGTGTGACCCCATAGACGGCAGCCCACCAGGCTCCCCCATCCCTGGGATTCTCCAGGCAAGAATACTGGAGTGGGTTGCCATTTCCTTCTCCAATGCATGAAAGAGAAAAGTGAAAGTGAAGTCGCTCAGTCTGTCCGACTGTTAGCGACCCCATGGACTGCAGCCCACCAGGCTACTCTGTCCATTGGATTTTCCAGGCAAGAGTACTGGGGTGGGGTGCCATTGCCTTCCCCGAGTGAGTACTGGGTAATAGTTTATTATTTTTCATACTGCTGTATATTTTTTAAATTTCCAAAACTAAAAACAATTAAAATATAAATCAAGGTGGGAGGGGTGAGGAAAAATCTTTTATATATCTCAGAAAATACTGTTGAGTGCTTAAGCTTATTGCAATATATTCAAAAATATGCTTTAAAACACAAAAATACCTTTCTCTAAGAATTTTTTAATTCAGATTTTACACTGAAAACAAACTTTCTATTTAACTGACCAGAATTAGTACAGTTTTCAAGGGCAAGAAGAACAAAAAGTTTTAATTTTTATTGCCTAATAGTGTATATTAAGCAACGATGAAAGATTTTCCTCTGAACATGATATGATGGTCGCTAGAACTAGGATCATAAAATGGTATCCAAAATACTCTCTGTCCTTTATTGATGAGCCTTAGGTTTTTAAAATTAGTTTCTGAGCCTCTTTAAAGAATCCAATTTTATCTCTGAGCTAGAAACCTAGAGCACAAAGTCATTTTCAGAGAAAATGAATGCACAGTTTTTTTGTTTTTAAAAAAATTTTCTGGATTCTGAATCTGGAGAGAAAAATGAAACTTGTGCCTCTACTTGTGTCTTTGATCTAAGGAGACTTAGTTTAATCCCTAGAGGGTTTATACCCTCCTTTTCACAAAATGTTCAGTATAAACCAGAACTACCATTGTTCATTTAATTAGATTTCACAACTGGTGTGGAAAGGGGGATTTTTGATATTATAGAAGAAGCTTGTTTGGGTTCACTGTATTCCTCCTTTAAACAAAAATGCAGCCTAAGGTTCAGGAAACACCCAGGAATGCCCTCTTTTGGATGGCTAACTGATTTCCTCAAGGTCATGAAGGCATATGGCTCAGGAACAGGGGAAAACCTGAAGTTGGCCCATGACTACTAAAATTACATTAGACTTTTTATTCAAGGCTTCAATCATTGATCTCCAATCTTAAAGTAGCTCAGAGTTCAGCTTGTATCTCTTTGGCCAGTGAGGGCATGAGAACACAGATGGCTGAGGCACAGCAGGGCATCTTCTGGGTAAAAGCAAGAGACCTTCCTGATCTCCAGTATCAGAGAGCACAGAGCGGTAACCAAATAGCCATGCCTTTATTAAATGAATCCTGCCTTGAGAAGGCAATGGCACCCCACTCCAGTACTCTTGCCTGGAGAATCCCAGGGACGGGGAAGCCTGGTGGGCTGCCGTCTACGGGGTCGGACAGAGTCGGACACGACTGAAGCGACTTAGCAGCAGCAGCAGCAGCCTTGAGTTAGGCTGTCTCTGTGTAGAGAGATTTCTTCCACTAGGCCACCCACAGGCTTTCAAAGGCATAGAGATAATCAGGACCAAGACAAACCTGAAGGGCTCGGTGTGGCATTGGGCAGTTCCGCTTGTCCTTGTACCTCTGTGCTATGGACTCCAGGAAACACTTTGATGGAGTGGTCAGAAGAATGAATTGGTCATAAATGAATATTCTCAGACATTAGTCAAAAATGAATATTCTTTGGTGAACCACTGACAGATTCTGTGAACTGTAAAAGAAAAACATATCCCTTTGCACAAAACAAGTCCTATTGCTTACACATTTAGCAGATGTAAATGACTACTCTTTAGACCCAGGAGCACTGGGGTCCTTCTTCAGAGCTCTAGTCCTTGGTGGCTCATTTGTTTATTTATTTGGTCAGGAGGTAAGTTATCTCTTTGGAAAGTTATGTCGGCCTGGAGTATGGTGGCTACCTCTCAAGATTTGGTTCCATCGTTTATCCCTCAGTGAACAAACATACTTGACCCTCTTTTTCTTTAATAATCTGAGATCTGTCCTATCTTGATATCCTTGTGCCATTAAAGGCTAAAACTGTTGAGGCAAAGATGATCAAACTTCTGTACCCCGCTGACCAGACAAAGCCACAGCTGGGTATGAACTTCTATAGTCAAACAACCCCTCAAAGCCTCCACTGTTCTGTTGTGAATGCAGCTGCATGCTTCATCATCTGTTTTTGTGAAGTCTCAGGGCTCTGACCTCAGGTAGCTTTCTTTTAAAGATAAGAAGGAGCTGTGGAAGTTCATCAGCACAAAAACTAACCAAGTTTACTGAGCCTCAGCATTTCCAAAGTCCTCAGCATTTTCAAAGTTTGTCTCCAGACTCAGCTCCGCTCAAAAATGACTAAGGCATTTCTAGAGCTGCCTCTGGGCACTGGCCAAAGGGTGGCATGTATATCTGTACATTACCTACAAAACTAAGGACTGCACTCTGCTTCATTGCCTAAGAGTGTCTTTCAGCAAGTCCAAGGTCAAGAAGTTACCCAAAAGGAGGTTTTAATCAGTAGTAGGATAGAGCCCAGAATGCTCTTAAGACAGACCTAGATTCCTCCCATAAACCACATGGCAGAATTGTTCTCAGTTGTTTCTCCTGGGGCCTGCATATCCTTTGCAACGGGATAGTATGTTCTGAATTATGTGTGCTATACTTAATTTGGTCCCTGTATCTGTCGAGTTGCTTTTATTTTTCAAAGTCTCCTCTGTACTACTTCAGAAAAATGCAATAGCCAAGAGGGCTTTTTAAAAAGAATACTATGCTAAATTTGCAACCCAGACAACCAGAAGCAAAGGTATATGAATGAAATTAGATACCCCAACTGAAACTCTCAGTATTCTCTCAGGCAAAGCTTCCTAAGCATTTTTGTGTGCGTGCATGAAGAGTCGGACACGACTGAAGTGACTTAGCAGCAGCAGCAGCAGCAGCATGATTAAAATTCAGTTCACGCCCTTAAATCAGGACACCTCTCTTTCTGTTGTGGGAAAGAGGACAGAGAACCTCTTTAGCAGGCATGAGGTCCTCAGCCAGTTACTTCCTTCAGTGAGTGCATGATGATTCCCTTCCCTTTTCCTGTAATTAACAGTTATATACTCTGGCCTGAAATCTCACTTTTTATAGGCAATATTGGCTGTAATAACACCTTACCTCCAAAATCCATTTGCTCCATCTTACAGAGTCCAAAACCCCAGAGCACAAAATTGTCCAAACCCAGTGAAACATGGTAGAGCTCATGCAAAGCAGTGTGCAGTTCACAAGGCTTTCTCTGGTCTTTCTCACTATGGTCCTGGAGCCACGAGTACAATCACAGTGACAGCACTGGGGTGATGCATAAGCTGTCCATGAGCTCCCTGGTCAGATGTCATTTTCCCTCCAGAAAGATATGCTACCTCAAATTTTATCTTCAAAGAGTTATTCCTTTGGGTGAAGTTGCTGTCATCTTCAAGAGTTCCCTAAGGCAGGGAAAGGGAATGGAAAGTGTCCTGATTGTGGAGTTGGGCAGATTTGGGTCTGAGTGCAAACTCTGCTACTTGCTAGCTGTGCAACTGTGGGCCAGTAACTTAACCTACTTGAGCTTCAGACTGGCCTTATGTAAAACCCAACAACCTTACCCAGCTCCTGTAAGGCAGCATCTACGTAGGCAACATATATAGAGTACTAAACACATGTCTTATATACAGCATAGGTTCCAATAAACTGTAGATGTCACTGTGATTATTAAACACAAGCATTTCTAGGAACAAAGTTATTAATACCTTGACATAAGATGGACAACTCAACTTACTTTTTAGTGGTACTTAGCTAGGTCAAAACAATGCACAGAATGAAGCTGGAATTAGAACTAGCAACATTTCATAGTCCAAGGGTGATAAGAATGATTTCAGAGAAGGGTAGAAGAACCAAAGGCAAGCTTTCTCACTTTCACAATCTGGCTCCCTATGCATACCCCATCCTATAATAGCTAGAGAAATTGACTCAGTGAAACTACTTGTCTAATATTATACAGTTAATTGAACAAGAACTGGAAGGAGAACCCATATCCCTGTTTCCAGCCCTGGGGTCTTTCCACCAAATGATGAATGTATCTACGTGATAATGAAAAGGTCACTAGAGGCAAAAACATTAGATCAGAAGTGAAAAACCTACTTTCCAACTAGAAAGGAATATATGGAAAATTTCTCAGGGTAATGAAATGTCCTATATCTTGATTGGATGTGGGTGTGTTAGCTATGATTACATAGATATCCATTTGTCAAAATGCATCAAGTGGACAAGTTCTGTGCATTTTATGGTATGCAAATTATGTACCAATTAAATAAGTTAAATAAAAATACATGCTTTCCAGCCCCAATCAGCCCTGACACCAATGAGCTGGGTGGTCTTGGTCAAATCATTTTTCCATTTTGGGCCAAAGCTTACTTGTCTCTATAAGGAAGGCATGTGATTAGACAAAGTCTAAAAGTCCCTTCCAGTTCAATACTTGGATATGGTAAAATAAGACCTCTTCCTTTCATTTCAGCCTCTATTTTATGCCAGCTGGGTTCATCAGCAGGGTCAAAAAGATTGGCACACAATTTATGGGAAGTGGGAAGGAACTTAATGGAATGTGTAGGGGACCCAGAGTCTTTCTTTTGCATCATTAACTTTCCAGCCACACTTTAAAGAACATGATTGGTTTTCCACAGGGATCCGGCAGTGCTACATGATTGAGCTGTAGGATGAGGATGATCTGGCCCCAGAGAAGTTGTATCTGCCACCAGAGATAACAACTTTCACATGGAGAGCAGAGAGAATATTTCCTGGACAAAGGGAATGACTGACAGATATTAAACGGGAGGAAATTGAAGGTTCTGCCAAGTTTCATGATAAAATGCTATTTCTCACGGTAAGGTCAAGCTGTCTCTAGTACAGCTACTGCTTTTAAAAATATAAAGGGTACAAAAACATTCAACAGAGAGCATCAGGCTTTGCAAAGAGTATGTGATCAAAGGCCACTTGTTTCATTTACAAATGAAACTGAATGACTGTTATAGCTATAAAAATCATCAAGAGTGAATTTGGAATTTGCTGATGAACTAAAAGCTGAGAAACATCAGTAAGGAAATCTCTAAAGGTTTGAACCCAAAGCCCTTTGGATGTAAAATGCCCACGGATGTTTGCAAGATTACATATGCAACAGGAAGGTTAAATTAGACTTTCATGGGAGGGCATTATTCTAGGAGCTAGGGTTGACATTATCATAATACATTAATAAGTGTTTTAAAAGGTGGAATTTATTCACTAGCTCTAAATATTAACAGTGTCCAAAGACTAAGAATCTGAAAGCAAAATTTAACACATACAAATCATTAGTGTATTTACTCATGCAAACAAGATAGAAATAAAAGTTATATTTATTAATCTCAAGCTGTATTTTTAAAAGTGAGTAGCATTTGTTTCATATTTTAAATCTTTGATGAATGACACTGCAATGGTTAATTTTATCTGTCACTGGACTAGGCCACAAGGTGCTCAGATGTTTGATTAAACATTATTCTTGGTGTGTCTGTGAGGGCTTTTCTGGATGAAGTTAACATCTGAACTGGTAGACTGGGTAAAGCAGATTGCTCTCCTCAATGTGGGCGGGCCTCATCCAATATGCTGAAGGCCTCAACAGAACAAAAGGTAAGTAAGAAAAGAATCCGCTTTCTCTGCCTGTCTCTCTTCTAGCTGGGATACCCATCTCCTGCCTTCAGATTCAGACTTGGACTAGAGCTTATTAAGGTGTTAATTCACCTGGGTCTCTACTTTGCCAGCTGCAAATCTTGGGGTTTTTCACCCTCCATAATCATATGGACCAAATCCTTATAAAAAATCCCTCTTTAGGGACTTCCCTGGTGGACCAGTAGTTATGACCTCACCTTCCAATGCACGGGTGCAAATTCAGTCCCTGGTCAGGGGGCTAAGATGCCACATGCCTTGCAACCAAAAAACCAGAAAGTAAAACAGAAACAATACTGTAAAAATTCAGTAAAGAATTTTTTTAAATCCTTTTGTAAATACACATACAAACATATATATATATATCAGATCATACAGATCTATGTATATATGTTTGTGAGTGCATGTATATATATAAATATATGTATGTATGTATGTATATGCATGTGTGTGTGTGTGTGTATATGTATATAAAAAGAGAACCAGTAGTATATAAATAGATATTCTATTTCTCTGGTTAATACAGACTCCAACAAATGACTAATCAGTTGATTCATATTACCATCATTCAACATTTTGGAGATTAGCTATGAAAATTCACATTGAGCACAGCCTTTGAGCCAGCAATTGTCCTTCTAGAAATCTATCCTACAGAAATACCTGGACATGTGTGCAAAAACTAAAGTGCAAGAATCAGGGCAACTGCACTGCACGATGGTGGGTCAGAAGGCACCATTCCCACTGAGGTTTTGTCACTGGTGCCACTGCGGCATGACAAAGATATTCACTGTTAGGTTGTTTGAAATGTCAAGTGACTCAGGATGAGGCAGATTTCAGCTACTGGAGGCCAATTAAATGTTATGTTAATTACATCGACATGATACGATACTATGGATATTTTATGTCTTTGTTGAAAAGAAAAATGAGGTAGATCTGTGATCTTATGATCTTATCCTTATGATCTGATAAGGAAAGACATTCATCACAAGAAAGGCAAGGGCAAGGACAGGAAAGTGTAGAGTATGCTCTCCCCGACGCACATAAACTTTAGACGCTAGTTGTTGCTGGGAAGTGAGACTGGTGGCCAGAGTGATGAGGAATTCTACTTTGTATTACATACTCTTCTTTTAATGTGCATACATGTGTGTGTGTGTGTGTTTACCATAGCTAGATATTACTTTCATAATTAAAAAAATAAAACTAGACTAAAACCCCATGGACCATAGCCCACCAGGCTCCTCTGTCCATGGGATTCTCTAGGCAAGAGTACTGGAGTGGGTTGCCATTTCCTTCTCCAAATACAAAAGTTCACCCACTCATTAAATAATTAAGGAACACTGACCAAGCAACCTGCTAAGTACTCTTCCTGAGTTGAAGTGCTCCTCATCCAGGGAAATCCTCCAGTTTGCTAATGTACTTGCTCTTGGTAGTCTTGGTGCTGCTGTTACAGATGGTGAAACACTACCTCTGTGCTGCACTCTTCTAGGCACTGGGGATGTATCACTGACCAAAAGAGACAAAAGCCTCTGCCTTCATTGTCCTTGCGTGTTTAGTCACTTCAGTCAGGTCCTAGTCCTTGTGATCCTATGGACTGTAGCCGCCAGGCTCCTCTGTCCATGGGGATTCTCAGGCAAGAATACTGGGGTGGGTTGCCACGTCCTTCTCCAGGGGATCTTCCTGACCCAGGGATCACATGGGGTCTCACGTCTCCTGCATTGGCAGGTGGGTTCTTTACCATTAGCACCACCTGGGAAGCCCATAGATCAGAAATTTCACAGTCTGTGCACCACATTCATGTGGCCCTGACATACTTCATACAGTTAGAATCTCTACAAATGCTCCCAGAGGGGTAGGCACACAAGTATGTATATGTGCACATGTGTTTTAACATATGTGTTTGGGTTACAGTCTGGCTGGCATTCACATAGACAACACTATACAGTGAAGTCTCTATTCAGAGCAGATTAGATGAGTGTAAAAAATGTTCCTGTAACATAAAAATCCTACTAACAACCGGTCATCTTATAGAATTCACTGGGGGCTCCCTCTGCTGCTGCTGCCTGCACTCCTCCACTCCAAAACTTTCTAGGAGACAACCAGATCCCTAAATCCCAGGCTGGCTGTAGTTTAGAAAATGGCTGGGTCCCTAAATCCTTAAAACTTGTCATTAGTACCATTCTCGACATTTTCATCTGGTAAGCCTATGCCAGCTTTTAGAGACAGAGGCTGTACTCACCAGAGATTTCAAATACCTCATCTGAGTTATATCATCTTAAGTTACCACTCTCTGGGGATTGAAAGTGGCCCCTTCCAACCAAGTCAGTTGTTACAGTTGTTCCAGGACATATCAAACCCCAAATGTCCAAGAATGCCCACAGCTGTGCACACCCATGGACACATACAGGTGAATCTCCTGATGTACCTACTTCTTCAGAACCTCTTACTTCATTACTGGTGTGGCTGGAACTGGCTTGTGGCTCATCAGATCTTTTTTGTTCCCTCTTCTGTTTTGACCTTGTAGATTCACCTGAACTGCTATTGGAATCACTAGCCTCAGGCATTCAGAAATAGCTGCTTATATTCCCTCATGGCAAAGATCAGGACAGATTTCTGATTGTTATTTCTACTATAATGAGACTGAGCCATACAATCTTTCTGGCTGACTCCTTTGAGTAACTACTTCTCACCTTTCATTACCTTATAATGATTCCCTCCCATTTACAGAGGAATAATAGCTCCTGCCTGGTGACATGGTAACATATCCAATAAATGTTTTATTTAACATGTCATAGAAATAACTTGGGAGTACACAGCACTTATGAGATGCCAAGACCCAGATTTTAATTTAATTTTAGAACTATAATTTATTTTAAAAGGTAGAGCTGCCTGCAGTGGCTCTTGGGACTATAATAAGCAGACATTGATTTCTGCTGAAGTTAACATCAGGATTACTGAACTGAGAAAAAAAATTCAAATAAATAAATAAAAACATTTATAATTAAAAATATAATTATTGAACTGAGAAGTATAGGCTTCCCTGGTCTCCACTTCAATCAGTAATTACCTTGAAAATATAATTAATCTTCATATTACATAAAAGCAAGCACCAGTATATATATTCTTACTTTTTTCAATGCTGAGACAGATGTCAGATAGACAGATAGAAGCTTAATAGAGTACAAGAATTTGCAAAAACTTAAACTACAAGATTAAGGGCAGGAAGATAAGGGGGCAACAGAGGATGAGATGGTTGGATGGAATCATAGACTCAGTGGACATGAGTTTGAGCAAACTCCGGGAGACAGTGAAGGACAGGGAAGCCTGGCGTGCTGCAGTCCATGGGGTTGCAAAGAGTCAGATATGACTGAGCGACTGAACAACAGCAATGATATTCTTCCTCTCCCAAAAAAGTCATCATTTCCTTCTGCTAGCCTTATTCAGCAAGGGCACTTGCATTGTGCAGATAGTGCTATTTTCTCCCAAGGAGGCAGCAGGCTTAGAAACGCTGGAGGCATCATCTAAGCATCCCACTCACCTATGGCTTTTACACTGTTTGACATAAAAGGGCTCTGTGTCAGAACATGTCTTCCAAGAGTGAAGGTGTACAACAGCAGAATAGCCCATGACTGCTCACATTTGGTTGTTATAAGAAAAACATTATTCATCTCAGAGACACGGTCACTCTCTCAAAGTCAACTTGCATCTTGCACCCAGAAAATACATACTCTCTAGCTCAGACAGATGAGGTTGGTGGCTAATAATGCTTTTACAAATAGTATTAGCAATATTAAATTGCTATTTAAATAATAACTGCTAATATGCATTAAGCTCTTGGCATTTACCATGCCAGCTTTGGTCTTTTACAAGGGTTAGCTCATTTACTCTTTATATTAATCCCATAAAGTTGATAGTATTGGCTCTGTTTTATAAATGAAAAGAAAAAAGAAACCGCATTCTGTTGTTTCTGGCAATGGTTGCCCACTAAGGGCTCCTAGCTGCTCCTCTTGGGGAACTGCTCTCTGCAGAAAGGAGTGTGCTCACTCAAGGTTATATCCCTCTCTGTGGGCAGTTTTTATGTAATGACTGGTGAGTGCAGGGGAGTACCAAGTTCTGGCCCTCTAGCCTAAAGAAGGGATTCCTCTGATGAGTCCAAGGACTGGCTGAAATCTTTCTTACAACTGTGAGGCAGTTCAATTTCTATTTCTGCCCAATCCTGTTTCCTTCACTCCCTTAAAGGTAAGGTCCCTTTTGTTAGAGAACACAATCTAAGACAATAGTTCTTGTTAAAAAAAAAAAAAAATTACTTGATGGTTGGTCTCTTCCCCTTCTATCCTGAATGTCTGCAAGATTCTACATGCACAGAGATTTAGACTTACAAAGCTGTGGTATATAAACTAACTGTTCCATCCTGGGTAATTCACCCATGTGGCCAAGATAAATCCCGGGTAGAAGCCCAAGATTCCAGATCCTCACATTCCTACCTCAGTTATTCTATAAGCAGTCCTGATTTGACATTGCTCCAACTTTGCAAATACAACTGGGAAGGCTTGGCATCAAATGTTACTGAAAGTTCCTAACCATATTTCCTGACCTTGTCGTAACACAATGATTTTAATACATTTTAAAACCCTGAATTTATCTGCACATCAGTAGAAAATCTACAGCCTAATCTGAAGCTTCTTCCCTGATGATGAAGAGAAAGACCTTGTAATCTTTGAACTTTTTCTTTTGTTTTTGCAGGTTTGGAATGTAATCTCTCTTCTCCCTATCCAAAAGAAATAAAATGTACGAACAGTTTAATGAGAAAATCTAAGTGAAATTCCAATGATCAACTGACATTCTTTTTCTAGCTTGTAAGCAGAAAAAAATAAGAGATAAATGGTCAGTGAATGAGGCTATATTTACTTATGCAATATTGAATCACTAAAAAGTGCTCATCAGTTTCCCCTAGTAACCTCACATACCTGATGAAAAACAAACTGTATATCAAACTAATCTCTCTTCCCTGAAACCAGTGGAGGGGGAGGATTTTTTAATGTACTTTTTGTCATAGTTTTTTCCCTTCTTTCTTTCATTCCTTCTTTTTTATCTTTCTTTCCCCCTTTTAAAAGAATATTCTCTCAGCTAGCGAGGAAAGGAAACTCATTTTTCTGCTGACTGGCTTGTGCACAACTGGAAATTATAAAAGAAATTGCTGTATCATTGATGTAGTAAGAAAACAGGAAGACAATTTTCATCCCAAAATGAGCCCTCTCAGCTGAAGCTCCCTTTGTAGTTGATGACCACATGCTTTCCATCTCGGCATGTGGCCAGTTTTATTAAAATCCTATAGCAACAGCTTATTTTTCAAACAACACTAAAAAGGCACTTTATGATGAATTATGGTCAGATGTTTGCCACCTTCAGTTACTCCAATGAGAAAGGGATCTTACTTCATAGGGGAAAGTCTGAACATTATTCTTGTGATCAAAAGCATTTGTTGGACCCTTAGGTAATACTCACGCAAAGAAGAAGATGGGCATCAAAGCACAGAAAAACTGAGGATCCCCCTCTAGGCCACCATTTCCCTAAACAAAAGAGTAAACTGCAGAACCTACAGAGCTTGCCAGAAAACCCAGCAATCATGCTGGAGAATGATGGGGAAACATAAAAGATGCCTAATTTTGAGAAAATTACCTCAGAAAGAAGTAGAATTTGAAGAGTTAAAGGAAGGAAGAAGAGTGATGAAGAGGGTAGTGAAAGAGAAATACTGGCAATCAAAGAGAAGCTGATGGCAGAATAGAAAGGAAACAAGAGAGAGAGGAGGAAGAAAGAAGAAAGGTGGACACTGGTCCATTAATTTCTCTGTAAGTTGGAAATCAGTTTCACCAGTCCCAAGAGACAGCCGTGATAGAGAAAACCACCAAGAACAGAAGTAATCAACTTGATAGAGAAAACCACCAAGAACAGAAGTAATCAATAAAGCTGAAGATAATAATAAAACACTTGACTGCATTAACACCCAGTAACCAGAGAATTTTAGGGCATAAATGACAAAAATTAACTTGCCTTTAAAAAATAATGTGTTTAAACTTCTTCAAGAATATTTAAGACATTTAGAAGTCAAACACAAATTTTGGAGCTGAAATTCTATATACTGCAGTAGCAACAGTCCTGTCCACGAGATGTTTCCTAGTGTCTGACCTATTCATATTGAAAGGACCCTTAATGGTCAGTTTCTCCAGCACTATTTTATCCAAACTGGATTCTTTCCACCTCTGTCACATCCTCAACAAATAGAGACTCAGCAACATTTCTAAGTATACTGGTTTTTCATTTATATTTTTGCTCTATCCACAGTAAATTAATTAAAATCTTCTGTTCTGAAAATACATTCATATAAACATACAACTGTCATTGATTAACCCTTTGTACCAGCTAAGGTAATCTCACAAGGGCTAGATGGCTGTTGAGGTTAATAAAAAGGGTTACAATCTCTTGCGGGAATTCTCCATGGCAATCTCCAACAGTGTTCCCAGGAATGAGGAGGCAGAACAGGACTCCCAGCCCATTACCATAAAAGAGATGTCCTTGATCTTTTGCTTAAATTGCCCTTCAGTAACTCTGATTCAACAGTAGTCTGGATAGAATTCCTAAGGATACTTGTATATTAAATGTTGAAACACATACAGTTGACACAAAATGCATAGTCAAGTTAAAAATCTGCCCTTGTAGGTTAAACCTCAGTTGAAAACTGAATGGAATACTCAAGGCTCTCATTGTCTGTGTGGAAACCTTTGATTATTCTCATTTGATCTTAAGATATCCTTGAGTTTACTGAAAAACTATTACCCAAAAGGAGAGCCAATCCCTCTCTAAACCTCTATAGGCTTTTAGTCTCTTCCTGAAGTTAATTTTGAAAAACTAGATAGAACCTAGGAACACAGAATTTTTAGTGAACATTAGAAAATTCCCTCTTCAAAAACAATATGTGCTGTATCTCCAGCAAGGGTAAATCTCAGAATGTAATATTTGGCCATTTTTAAGAGTGAACAGTTGCATTAGTAGGAGATCTTAAGTAAATGCTAATATTTTCAAGCAAAGGAATTATGTGCTCCCATTTAAAATGATGATATAAATAATATTCACAATGATTAAATGAATTAAATCAGGTTACAAAATAATAATCATAAAACAATATTGCTCATTTATCTTTGAAAATGACTATGAATGCAAAAGAAAATATCTGAAAAGTTCCAAATGTTTCAAAATGTTAATAGTTCAACAGTGATTATTCTCCAAAGTGTGATCATGCTTATCTTTTTTACTTTCTCCTTTATATTTTCTATTTTCAAGTGATGATATAGAATATACAAGGACTTCCCTGGTGGTCCAGTGGTTAAGAATCCACCCTGCAATGCAGAAGACGTGGGTTCAATCCCTGGTTGGGGAACCATGATTCCCACATGCCACAGAGCAAACAATTAAATGTGTGCCACAATTATTGAGCCCGTGAACCACAGCTAGAGAATCCATGGGCCACAACAAAAAAATACCACATGCTGCAACTAAGACCTGATGCAGCTAATAAACAAAACTACAAAATGATTTCTACTTTGGAATAAATAGGATATTTTTTAATGATAAAAAAGAATCCATGTTTTTTAATATGATTTCTTTATAAAAGAAGAATTTCCCTCTTCAGAAAATTCTGTGTCTGTTGTAGGTATTTTTCATTACACTATCATCAAACAGTAATTCTAGTTTCTACAGACATGCTATTAAGTATTATGTATGAGGAAGGGAAGGCAGTTGAAATAGAGATGGCTTAAGTATATGAAAAAGACTCAAACATAATGAAAATGAGGTGCATCTTATCACCCTGACTGGCTCACATGGAGGGACAAAATTTAAGACTTCAAAAACAGTAACAAACTTAGATTACTACCCACTCACAATGCTGAGAAGCCCTGCTCCAACTCACCCCATTCCACCAGCTGCCAAAATACTGTGCTCCTAAAATGCCACCACCAAGTATTCATTTGGGCTATCAAAATCTCCCAAGGGTCAAGAAGCTAGAGAGTGTGCTGTGTGCTCCTACACTCAGACATGAGAGTTTATTAAAATCTTATTGTAAATCAATTTAATCAAATGTCTTTGTTTCTCACTCAGACGTGCTAAGGTTTCATTCAAAAGTGTAGGTGAGAGAACAAGCAGGGCAAGAGAGATCCTTCACTATGCTTTGGTGGGGAACTGAAGTCTGATCTTGGGTATGAGGAGATTTGACATCCAGAAGACAGGAAGGAACAGGCCCAAGAAGGCGGGGGAGAAGATAGAAAGGGTGATAAGAATGGTAAAGGATAAACTCCACAGTTTCCCAAGGCTCTAACCTATCCTCATAGTTGTATTTAACCAAACCAAACAAACAAACAAACAAAATCAGCCCACTTGAATCTTTTAATTTTTTGCTTTGATCATATACCCAGCCTAAATCACTGACTTTAAATAATTTTAAATAGAAAAAAGAAATACTGAATTTCTCCAGCTGGCTGCCTAAGTCTGAATATTCTCAAGTAAATCCAATGCAATGAATTGAAAAGTGAAGAAAATGTATAACCTTTTCTTGGAATGAAAGGAAAAGAGGTCTATACCATGCCAAATAATTGGCTTGACTAGATTCTTCCCGCCTGAGATGACCCACAGCTCGGATGTCATAAAGACACAGCCTCTCTGTTTCTTTTCTGTACTCGGAAAAGGAACGTTCCATTCCATGCAATTCATGAATTTTAAAAACCATGAACCTTCCTTCACATTCCGGAGGAACACAAACGTTTTCCTGTCAGGGAGCTGTTTTGAGCATAAATGCTCAAGTGATTGCAGTGGTGACAGGGAGAAGACTTTTCAGACTGTCTTTGTTCTGAGCTGACTGGAGGCTTCAGGACTAGGAAGGTCTGGACATATGGTTGGGCACAGGGTAGGGGCTGAATTTACCAACCACCAACTGCCATAACAGCCTTAACAACAACTGCCATAACGGTCCCTGGATCCCTGCCAACCATTGAGCCAACTGCCAAGGCTACCATGTTGTCTTTAGACAATGAACCAACAGAAAATTACTTGACCACGGAAGAGCACTAACTCCCTCTTGTGGCAGAGCACATGGCTAAATCTTGCCACTTTCCCATTAGGAAGACATCGCTGAATTCCATGAACAAAGGATGAAGGAGGTGATTATTCTAGGTGGCTTTTGTTCTTACATTCCAAATGAGATATTTTTAAATGAGATATTCAACTTTTGAATAACTCCAAAGAAAATAATAGTACCCTGGTGAGCTTCCCAAACTAGAAGGCAACAAAGCATATGCAGCAGGAAACACTCCCTCTTGTGGCAGAGCACATGGCTAAATCTTGCCACTTTCCCACTAGGAAGACATCGCTGAATTCCATGAACAAAGGATGAAGGAGGTGATTATTCTAGGTGGTTTTTGTTCTTACATTCCAAATGAGATATTCAATTTCTGAATATCTCCAAAGAAAATAATAGTACCCTGGTGAGCTTCCCAAACTAGAAGGCAACAAAGCATATGCAGCAGGAAACAGACAGAGTTGCTGCTGCTGCTGCTAAGTCATTTCAGTCGTGTCCGACTCTGTGCAACCCCATAGACGGCAGCCCACCAGGCTTCGCTGTCCCTGGGATTCTCCAGGCAAGAACACTGGAGTGGGTTGCCATTTCTTTCTCCAATGCATGAAAGTGAAAAGTGAAAGTGAAGTCGGTCAGTCGTGTCCGACTCTTCGTGACCCCGTGGACTGCAGCCTACCAGGCTCCTCCGGTCCATGGGATTTTCCAGGCAAAAGTACTGGAGTGGGGTGCCATTGCATTCTCCACCAGACAGTGTTGGGCATCCACAAAACCTCAATTTTAAGGCAAGTACTGGCCCAGGCCTGGAGGATGACTCTGACTAAGCTAATTCATGTCTCTGAAACTTGGTTCCTCATTTTTGAAAAGAAGAGGATGGATTTTTAATGAAACTTTTAGTTCTTAAATTCTCCTGTTCTAATTCAAAGTGGAGCAAGTCTCTAAAATCTTGCTAATTTATGATTGAAATAAGGTAGTGATTTTTCTTGGTGTTAAAAGACCTCTTCAAACTCATCAGTCAGAAAAAATCAAAATCTTTTTTACATTAAATCTTAATTAAACAGAGCAAATAATGCCCAAAAGGATGTTGCTTTCTTATTTCCTGAAAAAGTTCCCCGACTTCTTTATTTCTAAATGTAAAGAACTAGTCTCAGAATTCTAATCAAATCCCAAATAGTGCTTGTATGCTTTCTTGTTATGCATCTCTTTGGAAATTTGCTTCATCTTGGAATTTTTGTACACTGTAAAAAGATTCTCTGGTGTCTGGACTGATCAGAACTTGAAGTCCTCCCATTTTAATAATTCTTGATGAATTGTTCACCTACTATCCTAGATCTTCTAAAGAAGTATTCTCAAAGATGTTTTAAGAATCCCAGAAAGGAAAGACATCTTCCCAACCAAATTGTTCTTTGCAAAAACTGATATGTAGTTTCCTTTCTGACTTTGAATAAAAAATACTTAACGTTTCTGAGTCTATTATTTATAAAAGAGGACAACAATACCAACTCTAAAGTTATTAAAATAATTTATTGCAAAATGTTTGTGAAAGCACTTACTCAAAGGGCAAATCTCTGTTACATGGTATCTAGAGCCTATATTTTTAGTTCTACTGACAGTTCAAAATTATCTTGAGAGAGTCTAGTTCCATGGAAGTAACACTGGTCTGAGAATCACAAGACCCAGGTATAGTCTGGGCTCTGACACACCCTAGCTGTAAGGCCTTGGGCAAGTAGTTATACTTCTTAATAATCTTAAGAATCTATTTCTCATCAACCTATATTATGGAGGATTACAACATAATAATGGTATGCTGATCAAATGTGCATACAAGTGGAAGAGTTGGTTTAGATACTCATTGAACAAATCAGAATCCCAAAGGATTTTGACAAATTAGAACGATGAACTAGATCTGAAGAGAGTTTATCTATTAAAATCCTAAAATTCAAAAAGCAAGCAACTAAAAAGGAAATGTGAAATTTCACAAGTACATGAAGATATAGTAAAAAGAATAAGAGACAGGAAGTGAAATACAAATCAATAGCACATTGTGGCTACCCAAAAGTAATATTTGCATGGGCATCTATATTAGTGAGGAGCTTTCTCTTCTCTATGACAGTATCCAGACAAATGAGTACCATCACTTTATCAGTCTTCTCCATTATGAACAGTACTATTCTTCCAACCTTTCCCCTTGAGCCACGGTTTGCTGCCTCATCACCACCTCAGAGTTGTGTGTTTCTTCTATGAGTCTTGTTAGATTTTTGGTTGCAAATATAGGTCTTTACCTCTCTTAGATAAAGCTCTCTAAATTTGGTTCTTTTAGTTCATTATTTCAGTTTGTCAGAATCTTTGGGGATTTTGATCTGCTAACAGTTTTTTTTCCTCTGGACGAAAAGGGAATCTCAAACTATGGTTCATGTGGAAGAACTGAAAGAATGAGAGCTGTACAATGTCAGGTTTTCTAGATATTAAATAGGCTATTAAATATACTATATTTAACATGAACATATTTTAAACATAATATATTCAAGTATTTATATAACATAACTATAAATAAAATATTTTATATTTAATTAATTGAATATATTGGGCTTCCCTTGTGGCTCAGCTGGTAAAGAATCCTCCTGCAATGCCGGGAGACCTAGGTTTGATCCTTGGCTTGGGAAGATCCCCTGGAGAAGGGAAAGGCTACCCACTCTCATATTCTGGCCTAGAGAATTCCATGAACGGTATAGGGGTCGCAAAGAGTCAGACACGACTGAGCAACTTTCACTTCACTTCAGTTGAATATATTATTATATTTTCTCTTTCTTTCAACTAAGGAATAAGAGACCCACCATACTCAATATACATTTCCTGAGGTAATTAGTCCTCTAGTCAATGAGACATTATTTCATGAAGATGTTGGAAAAAGAATCCTCTGGGGAATTCAAAAGAAAATAGTAAACCTGGTGCTCTTTCTAGAGAAAGGGACTGGAGATCAACACACATGGATTATATAGGAGCCACATGTCAGTGAAACTTCAAAAGGTAAAAGATATCATTTCTGCAACTTATATTCAGTCTAAAAGACCAATATTTTTTGAAGATGAAGGGGGGAAACTGCAAAATTAAAATAAGGAATGTGTATGCCCCAAATATTAATAGTGACCCAGGATGATTGGAATTATAATTCACTTTGATTTTTCATTTTACCCATGTGTATTGTCTAATACAAGGAGAGATTTTTAAAAAGGCCTTCTTCAAAGAACAATGCAAAGAAATAGAAAAAAGCAATAGAATAAAAAAGATTAGAGATCTCAAGAAAATTGGATATATCAGAGGAACATTTCATGCAGGGGTGCACACAATAAAGGACCTAATAGTAAGGACCTGTTGTAAATGGTAAGGACCTAACAGAGGCAGAAGAGATTAAGAAGAAATACACAGAAGAACTATACTTAAAAAAAAAGTCTTAATGACTGGGATAACCACAACGGTGTGGTCACTCACCTACAGCCAGACATCCTGGAGTGTGAAATCAAGTGGGCCTTAAGAAGCATTACTACAGACAAAGCTAGTGGAGGTGATGGAATTCTAGTGAGCTATTTCAAATTCTAAAAGATAATGCTGTTAAAGTACTGCACTCAATATGCCAGCAAATTTGGAAAACTCAGCAGTGGCCACAGGACTAGAAAAAGGTCAGTTTTCATTTCAATCCCAAAGAAGGGGATGTTCAGACTACCAAATAATTGCACTCATTTCCCATGCTAGTCAGGTTATGCTCAAAATCCTTCAAGCTTGACTTAAGCAGCACTTGAATTGAGAACTTCCAGATGTACAAGCAGGTTTAGAAAAAGCAAAGGAACCAGAGATCAAATCACCAACATTCACTGAATCACGGAAAAAAACACGAGAATTCCAGAAAAACATATACTTCTGCCTCATTGACTATGTGAAAGCCTTTGACTGTATGGATCACAACAAACTGTGGAAAATTCTGAAAGAGATGGGATAACAAACCATCTTACCTGTGTCCTGAGAAACCGGTACGTGAGTCAAGAAGCAACAGTTAGAACCTTATATGGAACAACTGATTTACAACTGGTTCAAAACTGGGAGAGGAGTACGACACCTGTTTATTATTATTATATTGTCACCCTGTTTATTTAATTTACACACAGAATACATCATTCAAAATGCTGGGCTGGACGAGTTACAAGCTGAAAGCAAGATTTCTGGGAGAAATATCAACAACCTCAGATATGTAGATGATACCACTCTAATGGCAGAAAGCGAAGAACTAAAGAGACTCTTGATGAGGGTGAAAGCAGAGAGTGAAAAAGCTGGCTTAAAACTCAACATTCAAAACACTAAGATCATGGCATCCAGTCCTATCACTTCATGGCAAATGGAAGTGGGGAATGTGGAAGCAGTGACAGATTTTCTCTTCTTGGTTTCCAAAATCACTGCGGGTGGCAACTGCAGCCATGAAATTAGAAGACGTTTGCTTCTTGGAAGGAAAGCTATGACAAACTTAGACAGCATATTAAAAAACAAAGACATCACTTTGCTGACAAAGATCCATATAGTCAAAGCTACGGTTTTCCCAGTAGTCATGTACGGATGTAAGAGTTAGATCGCAAAGAAGGCTGAGCGCTGAAGAATTGATGCTTTCAAACTGTGGTGCTGGAGAAGACTCCTGAGAGTCCTTTAGACAGCAAGATCAAACCAGTCAATCTTAAAGGAAATCAACCCTGAATATTTACTGGAAGGACTGATGCTGAAACTGAAGTTCCAACACTTTGACCACCTGATGCAAAGAGCTGACTCAATGGAAAAGACTCTGAAGTTGGGAAAGACTACAAAAAGAGAAGAGGGCAGCAAGGGATGAGATGGTTGGATAGCATCACTGACTCAGTGGACATGAACTTGGCAAACTCCAGGAGGTAGTGAGGGACAGAGAGGATTGGCATGCTGCAGTCTGTGGTATTGCAGAGTCGGACACGATTTAGTGACTGAACAATAACAAGTGTCTAATATTCTGATTTTTGTAGTAGGAAAAATATATATATATATTTCATTCTTTAAAAAGATTCATATATAAACTGTGTGGTCAGGCCTGGCTCTCAGGCTTGGCATCTCCTCTCTTCCTCACAAGAGGAAGAACAGTATTTCCAATTGCTGATTCAGTGCATGCGCTCTGTCGCTCAGTCGTGTCCAATTCTTTGCAAACCCATGGACTGTAGCCCACCAGACTCCTCTGTCCATAGACTCCAGGCAAGAATACTGGAGTGGGTTCCTACTCCATGGCTTCTTCCCAACCCAGAGATTGACCTCACATCTTCTGCAGTGGCAGGCGAGCTCTTTACCATTGCACCACCTGGGAAGCCCAGGGTACTATATATACTCATGCGGGGAAATATTAAACACAAAAGAAGAGGGCAGCAGGATGAGATGGTTGGAAAGCATCACTGACTCAATGGACATGAACTTGGCAAACTCCAGGACTGATGAGGGACAGAAGGCATGTAAATAGCCCTAGTACACTGCCTAGGACTGCTGAGTCAGTCTCTCTTAAAAGCTGTCCCCTCAGCTTCACCTCACTCTTCCTACTGGATACCACCTCAATCCTAATCCCCAGATTCCTCTTCCTTAGATAATTCTCTCCTGTAAGCTTCTAGTGACCTGTGTTGCTCTGAGCACTTATTCACCCAAAGGCTGGAGCCCTGCCCACAAATCCCAGCCCAGTGAGAGCAGTGCTTTTCCCTACCTGGATTACCACTGGCACACTCGACACCCCCAGTGTGTGGCCTTCCTTACTGACCTTTCATTGTGATCTGTAAGATACTGGACTATTGCAACAGCCTCCCAACTGACCCCTGCCCCTTGCCTTGTCTCTCCCACTACTGCACTGTGGCCAAAGTCATCTCTATAAAACACAGAAGTCAGCCCATAACTCTCTTAATATTTTTCAGTGGTTCCCCATTCCCTACAAAGTGAAATTCAAACCTATTTCCTGGCTCAAGTCTCCTGGAGGACCTGACTCTTTGCTTCAAGGGTACAGGCCACCTCTTAGTCCTTCTGTGTCTTCCACAATAAATACGGACAGAACTGAACTGTGGTTCCTTGGATCCTCGACTTTGCCTGTCTGCACCTTTTCGAGCCATAACTGCACCTGGGTCTGTTTCAGACCCCTTTCAGTCCAGCCTCCATGGGAAGTTTCTGATACTGGGTGCTATCTCATCCCCTCCTCTGGGAACCCTGATATTCTGAAGATATGGCTGCATAATCTCTATTCAACCTGCTCTGCTATTGCCATGGAAGGTATCTGGAGTCTACTGAGGCAAGAGGAATTAGTTTAGAAAGAATTCATGTAGCACAAACTCCTTGGGCATAACACATGTATATCTGCACAGGACCTTTGCTCAGAAGAGTCCTGTACTTGGTTCAATACCCTGCTGTTGCCATTTGAAATTTTTAATAATTTTATTTTTGAACTTGTTATGTAAGTGAAATACAATGGAACAGTGGAGCAAAAGTATGAGCCCAAGAGATACATCCAACATGCATGTCTGCTTCTGTTTCTTGTCACTAGGATCTCATACAGTATTTGTGATACCCCGTGAGTACAGAATTCTGATAAATCTACACATACAGGAGTTCAGAAAGACTCAAAAGTAGTACAAGTGAGCCTATTACATCTACAATTGAGTCAACTGACACCTTATGGAGGCCACTTTTTCCATCTGAATCAGAGTTTGCTTTCAATGAAGAAAGACAGAAATATGAATGATCAAGAGCCCTAACATATGCTTTTTATTCACATTACTTTCCTGAATCAGCCAACTACTTATGGTGAAAAAGGTGACACAGAAGGAAAGGGAAAGGAAGCCCTTTCCTACTTTTTCTTTAAGTTATTCATTACTTATCAGGTACAGAATATTGATAGAATGTGCATATATCAAGAAGTGAAATTTAAAAGCTGAGTTAGTTTTATGTAGCATTTCTACTGTTCTGGTAAGAATGAAATATATACACAGGTATGATCTATGAAATACAAATTGTGCAACTACATTGATTCTGCATACAAGTAACTTGCATTTAGACTGCCTTTTGTAAAATGTAATTATAAGTGGTAAAACTCATGCTAATAATTTAAATGTTTAACTTTTGATTACTTAGAATGACATTAAATAGCAAATTCTAAACACCATGACAAATCAGGAGAGAGTCTGCAGAAGAAATGTGAAAGCATTTTTTAGTACCTTTCAAGAAACTTTTTTTCATGTTTCTTAAACAAAGAACCTTGCTCCTTCATTTTGCACTGGGTCCTGAAAATTATATAGCTGGCCCTTTACAAGCAAAAAGGAGCCACTTTCTACCCAACTACCAGCAAAATCAAAATTACATTTTTAAAAATGGAAAGAAGGCTAATTACTACCTACTATGTGTTGTGATGGAGAAGGCAATAGCAACCCACTCCAGTACTCTTGCCTGGAAAATCCCATGGATGGAGGAGCCTGGTAGGCTGCAGTCCACGGGGTTGTTAAGAGTCGGGCATGACTGAATGACTTCACTTTCACTTTTCACTTTCATACATTAGAGAAGGAAATGGCAACCTACTCCAGTATTCTTGCCTGGAGAATCCCAGGGACAGAGGAGCCTAGTAGGCTGCCATCTATGGGGTCGCAAAGAGTCGGACACAACTGAAGCAACTTAGCAGCAGCAGCAGCAGCATGTGTTGTGAAAGCGAAAGTCGCTCATTCATGTCTGACTCTTTGCAACCCCATGGACTATAGCCTGCCAGGCTCCTCTGTCCATGGGATTTTCCAGGTCAGAATACTGGAGTGCATAGCCTTTCCCTTCTCCAGGGGTCCTCCCAACCCAGGCATCAAACCCAGGTCTCCTATACTGCAGCTTGATTCTTTATCATCTGAGCCATCAGGGAAGCCCAAGAATACTGGAGTGAGTATATTATCCTTTCCCCAGTGAATCTTCCTGACCTAGGAATCAAACCAGAATCTTCTGCCTTGCAGGTGGATTCTTTACCAGCTGAGCTACCAGAGAAGCCCTACTATGTGTTGTAGTTTGATCTGATTAAAGACTATACTGTTCCTTACAATGTGAATTAAGAAAAGAATCTTTTCTCTCTAAGCCAGAATCTCTTATACAAGGAAGAAGGCCTTGACAGAAGTGAGCTAATGCCATTCAGAGGAAAACGGAGATGTCCCAGCCCAAGAGGAATAAAGAGTACAGATCTCATCACCCAGGCAGTGAATGCTGATGGAAGAAGGGAGGGTGAGTACCTTTTGGGGGATGGGTCCACCATCTTATTTAGGAAAGAAGTGAGAAATCCACAGTGGCTTCTAAAAGGCATATCAGCAACTACAAGAACCACTGGACACATCCTGTTGTTGCAAGCTGCCCTAGAGAGAGGGCCAAAGAGTGTAGTCAGGAAAGTAGCCAGGCATTCATGGGTTGGGCCACCCAAGGACAGTCATCCTCCAATAAAAAATTTAAATAGCATCTGCACTTACTACTAGACTTTAGGAAGTTGCTTCAAGAAGCCTCCTAGTTATAACTAATGTAGGAGACTCTCTGATGATGGAAAGATGAAAATCCTATTGTAAGTGGCATTTGCTAGGAGGGGCCCAGACCTGCTAAAATAGGTAATTTTCATCTATGGCCATATCACCCTGAACCCAATCTTGTCTAAAATAGGTAGTTATCCTAAAAACCCTAAAAATAGAGTGAAGAATTAGGGAAAATGCTAAAGTAATAATGGCTTATCTAACATTTGAAAGCTGGCCTCAAATTCGACATTCAAAAAACTAAGATCATGGCATCTGGTCCCATCACTTCATGGCAAATAGATGGGGAAACAATGAAAACAGTGACAGACTTTATTTTCTTGGGCTCCAAAATCACTGCAGATGGTGACTGCAGCCATGAAATTAAAAGACACTTGCTCCTTGGAAGAAAAACGATGACCAACCTAGACAGCATATTAAAAAGCAGAGACATTACTTTGCCAACAAAGGTCCGTCTAGTCAAGGCTATGGTTTTTCCAGTAGTCATGTATGGATATGAGAGTTGGACTAGAAAGAAAGCTGAGCACTGAAGAATTGATGCTTTTGAACTGTGGTGTTGGAGAAGACTCTTGAGAGTCCTCTGGACTGCAAGGAGATCCAACCAGTCTATCCTAAAGGAGATCAGTCCTGGGTGTTCATTGGAAGGACTGATGCTGACTGAAGCTCTAATACTTTGGCTACCTGATGTGAAGAACTAACTCATTTGAAAAGACCCTGATGCTGGGAAAGATTGAAGGCAGGAGGAGAAGGGGACAACAGAGAATGAGATGGTTAGATGGCATCACTGGCTCAATGGACATGAGTTTGAGCAAACCCTGGGAGTTGGTGATGGACAAGGAGGCCTGGAATGCTGCAGTCCATGGGGTTGCAAATAGTCGGACATGACTGAGCGACTGAACTGAACTGAACCTTTGAAGGAGACTTGTACTATTATCCTTATTTCACTCATGTTCTTCCCACCTGCTGCCACAGTGGGAGATGTCACTCCATGCAGTGATGATAGGACTCCACCATCCTCCCCCAGCCTCTGATGGACAATGCATTCTCAGAGCCAGGAATGATGGCTGATACTTTTATCCACATCAATGCCTCATTCAGTGACTAGTACGAACAGCATTGCATAAATGTTTGCAGAAGGCAAAAATGTACCAGAAAGGAAAACACAAGTTGGATGCTCAAATGTCACATTTCAAAACTAGACACTGCCCACTAGTGATTTCTGTGTTCCCTAGGTTCCAAGCACATGGAAACATTGGGTTCTGTGATTTCTGAGATGTGAAATGCCACTTCCTTACATAAAATTGGACTTTTACTGGCACCATGAGGGGACCTGAGGAATGCAGAACACCTTTATCAGACATCACTGATCACCCACTGCATTAAATGTGGAACATGAGCAGTTAACAGCTTCCATGTGCTATGGTCTGGATCAGTGGTTTCCTACTCCAACTGCCTGTCAGAGTTACCTGGGGAAGGTTGGGAGTTCTCAGGATTCAGTGAAGAACTACTGAATCAGAATTTGGGAGTGGTGTGGGTGATTTTTAAAGCTCCTCCACACACCAGCCTTTGGGACCCACTGCCCTAGGATGACAAACTGTTGAAGCTTGATATGTTTCTGAGATCCAACTCAATTTACACCAAGAATCAATTTGAATTACATAAATGTTATGCAAAACCCTTGGCCAAATTCTCTTTCTGGGGTCAAAAAAAGACTTTTCAACCCTCAGTGTGAAATTAATTATTTTTCCTTCAGTTCAGTTCAGTTCAGTCGCTCAGTCGTGTCCAACTCTTTGCGACCCCATGAATCACAGCACCCCAGGCCTTCCTCTCCATCACCAACTCCCGGAGTTCACCCAAACTCATGTCCATCGAGTCGGTGATGCCACCCAGCCATCTTATCCTCTGTTGTCCCCTTCTCCTCCTGCCCCCAATCCCTCC
>SJYX01005802.1:118455-132764 GCA_006410675.1 Oreotragus oreotragus | reverse complement strand
AATATGCTGTCTAGGTTGGTCATAACTTTCCTTCCAAGGAGTAAGCGTCTTTTAATTTCATGGCTGCCATCACCATCTGCAGTGATTTTGGAGCCCAAGAAAATAAAGCCTGACACTGTTTCCCCATCTATTTGCCATGAAGTGATGGGATGGGATGCCATGATCTTAGTTTTCTGAATGTTGAGCTTTAAGCCAACTTTTTCACTCTCCTCTTTCACTTTCATCAAGAGGCTTATTAGTTCTTCTTCACTTTCTGCCATAAGGGTGGTGTCATCTGCATATATGAGGTTATTGATATTACTCCCAGCAATCTTGATTCCAGCTTGTGCTTCTTCCAGCTCAGCATTTCTCATGATGTACTCTGCCTATAAGTTAAATAAGCAGGGTGACAATATACAGCCTTGAAGTACTCTTTTTCCTATTTTTCCTTATCTGGGGGGAAAACACGAAATTTTCAGACTGTGACAGTTGAGCAATTTACACCAAATGTGTGCAAATTTTGGCAGTCATATTTCACATCTTACAAGAACAGAACAGGTAGAATGATGCTTTCAGGTAATAAAAAAAATGCCTGTCCAAATGCATACTTCCGCTATACAGTTTTGCTACTTAAGTATACAGAAAAATTTCCCTATTGAAACTGCCTCAGTGATATTGCTTTCTGATTACATGCCACCACTGCCAAGTATTTCTGTTCCAAGAACAGTTACAAAACGAGTTAGAACAACTGGTCTCCTCTGAAGCAATGGCTGTTGTAGGCAAAACCCTCTATGAGCTACTTCCTACTCTATTCACTCCTCCAAAACAAAATGACAGAAAGTTCTGTTAGTCAACATTAGCTGTTCTGAAATTTTCACCTCGTGCATACATGTGAGCTAAGATGCTTCAGTTGTGTCCGACTCTGCGACCCTATGGACTGCAGTCTGTCAAGCTCCTCTGTCAGTGGAATTCTCCTTATCTGGGGGAAAAATATGAACAGCAAGAATACCGGGGTGGGTTGCCACGCCCTCCTCCAGAGGATCTTCCTGACCCAGGGATCAAATCCAGGACTCTTACACCTCCGCCACTGGTAGGCAGACTCTTTACCCCTAGCGCCACCTAGACTTCCCTCGTGCCTCAGACAGTAAAGCGTCTGCCTACAACGTGGGAGACCTGGGTTCGATTCCTGGGTGGGGAAGATCCTCTGGAGAAGGAAATGGCAACCCACTCCAGTATTCTTGCCTGGAAAATCCCATGAGAGGAGCCTGGTAGGCTACAGTCCATGGGGTCGCAAAGAGCGACTTCACTTCACTTCACTTCAGCGCCAAAAGAACCAACATTGGGGTTAACACACACAGGACTTTCAACCAGTCATTGACCAATCTCTAAAAGAACACTTCACACAAGCCCAGCCTAAGACCCTCAAGACAGCTACATCTATTCAGGCCAAGCTCACAAATGAGATACATCTCCCTGGCATTTCTTTCTTGGGAAATCATGCCCCTCCCAACATTGTGATTCTGATGAGGCTGTCAATTCAGGCATCACATCCCTCCACCACAAGCATAGGAGTGAAACCTCTGTGGGCAGCAGAGCCTTCCCATCTCCTGGATAAGGGATCACATACACAAAGCAGGCTCATTATAGAAAATGTAGATTATACTCAAAGGTCAAAAATTAAACTAGCTACACTTCTCAGAGAAAAACTGTTACCCATTTATTGTGCATCCAATTTCAAACACACATATACACATGCACACACATGTACACAAATGTGCACACAACTGAATATACTGTTTTCAAATCCATTTTTTTCACTTTATACAACATTTTGAGCATTTTCCCATGTGCAAGGGTACCATCTTGTGGCTGACACAGAAGATAGTCAGAAGACACATGGCTTTCTAGTGTGTAAAGTTATGAGAAATACCAGCTAAGTATGACTGCAAGCTCCTCTTTAAGGGAATATTTGCTTCTACAGTAATAGAATATATACATCAGTGTTTGTTGATGTTTAAAACATGTGTGCACATAAAGCAAATGTTACAGAGTATCCTGTCCCTAACTGATAATATTCTGGCATGAGTGGAAAAGTATCAGGACCTTTTAACACAGCTGAGAAAGGAAAAATAACCACGTGAGTATTTAGCTCACCTGTGATAGTAAGTAATTTACACCAAACTTTGGAGCAGTGAAAAGATCACAGGAGTAGAAGTTTAAAACCAGCCTCCAGTCCTAGCTACATGCGCTTCTGTGACCCAGGCCACTTAACCTCTCAGTCTCTGATTCTTCACCTGGAAAAAGGAGAGAGTACCTGAACTATGGGCTGCACAAGGATGCTGGGGTCACGTGACATATGGGAAGGGGTGACACATGCTAAAACACCAGGCAGAATAGAAAGCCTTATTATTGCTCAAAACAGCTGGATTAGCAATCTGGATTTTTTAAAGATATAGCTTAGCCTTGCTCCTTAAATATTTTCAGACATGATCCTAGTGGAGGAAAGAATTCCCTGAAGGAAGGATAAAGTTTTCTCTCAGAATAAGTTGTAGGTGGAAAAGGGGTCAGTAGGGAAAGGTTCAGAGAAAAACATTGATCCATCTTTTCAGGTGTCAAGTATCTAAAAAATTAGGAGGATATAAGGAGAGCTTGCAAAGGCTCAAAAAGTTTTTCTGTGGTGAAAGTGAAAGTGAAGTTGCTCAGTCATGTCCGACTCTTTGTGACCCCATGGACTGTAGCCCACCAGGCTCCTCCCTCCATGGGATTCTCTGGGCAAGAGTACTGGAGTGGGTTGCCATTTCCTTCTTCAGGGGATTTTCCCGACCCAGGGATCAAACCCAGGTCTCCCACATTCCAGGCAGATGCTTTAACCTCTGAGCCACCAGGAAAGCCTGTGGCTCAGGAAGAAGAAGCCTTTTCTGTGGTAAAGACTGTGAAAAGACAATGGATTACAATGTCCAGTTTAAAATCTTGGGCCTATGTGCTTTCAAAGCAAAAGAGCAACAGAAGAAATCACAAAAGAAATGACTGACAAATTTATCTCTCTTTATAATTACACTTCATAAGTCAAAGGTCCAAATACAAAACTGAAAGACAATCAAACATGATTTTTGCAAGTCCTTTGCAATAAATGACAGTAAGACTCATGGGATTGGTTTGTTTAGTCTTAACATGCCAAAGGGTAAGGATATAAATATGCACCTTATGAAAGAAGAAGTGTATTCTTTAAATTATATGAAAAAGAAAGTTCAAACTTATATAATCAAATAAATACAATGTAGGAACTATTAAGGTACTATTTCTCACCTAACAGATGTGAAAAAAAGTTTCATAAGAATCAATGCTAGAAAAACTATGACCCAGCAACCCCAGTACTGGGCACTAGGCATATACCCTGAAAAAAAAAAAAAAACATAATTCTAAAAGACATATGTACTCCAATGTTCACTGAAACACTATTTACAATAGCCAGGACATGGAAGCAACCTACATGTCCATTGACAGGTGAAGGGATAAAGCAGGTAGGGTACATATGTACAATGGAATATTATTCAGCCACAAAAAGAACAGATTGGAGTCAGTTCTAGTGAAGTGGATGAACCTATAGCCTGTTATACAGAGTGAAGTAAGTCAGAAAGAGAAAAACAAATATAGTTTATTAACAGATATATATGTGGAATCTAGAAAAATGGCATTGATGACCCTATTTGCAGGGAAGGAATGGAAATGCAAATGTAAAGAATGGACACAGTGTGGGAGAGAGTGGGTGGGATGAATGGAGAAAGTAGCATCAATATATACACACTATTATGTGTAAAATGGATAGCTGGTGAGAAGTCTCTGCATAACACAGGGAGCCCAGTCTGGTGCTCTGTGATGACCTAGAGAGGTGGCATGGGGGGAAGGGAGGGACGCTCAAGAGGGAGTGATATATGTATAATTATGGTTGATTCGCATTGTTGTATGGCAGAAACCAATACAACATTGTAAAAGTTAAAAAACAAAAAAAGAGTTAAAAAAGAAAAGCTGTGCTGAAACACTCATGAATTCCTGGCAGAGGATGTATAGGTGTAGGTATAGGTGCAATCTTTCTGAAAAGCAATTTAGCAATATACATCAAGCTGCTTATAAACATGCATGTTCTCTGAGCCATTAATTCCATTGCTGGAGGCTGAAGAGTGAAATCAGTAAGAATGTAGGCTCTGACTCAGGTCGCCTGAGATTGTCTCCCAGCTCCACTGCTTATTAGTCAAACCACTGGGCAGGAAATTGCCTAATGTCTTCATGCCTCAGAGTCCTCATCCATAAAGTGGGATAATAATGCTACCTATTTCACAAAGCAGTGTGAATATTATTATTAATAAATGCAAGTCTTCTAGAATACGCCTAGTATACCATAGTGAAGTGAGTGAAGTCACTCAGTCGTGTCCGACTCTTTGCGACCCCATGGACTGCAGCCCACCAGACTCCTCCGTCCCTGGGATTTTCCAGGCAAGATACAGGAGTGGGTTGCCATTTCCTTTAGTTAATAATATTTAATATTGTCATTACTTTCATTCTTAGAAGAATCTAACAAAAAACCTGGAAATTGCATTCATTTAGGAAATATGCATTAGCAGTATCTTTGGTTGGGCAATGGAAAACAAAATAGTCATGGTCTCTGACCTAAGGAGCTCTTAAAGTAGGTATAAAAAATTATGTTCTTAGAGGGTCATTTCAATAACTTTTAAAGTAGTAGCTGTGATTAGAAATGAGGCCAATATTAAAAAATACATGTATATGAAATAAAAGATTGTACAGCATATTGTGGATTACTCTACAGTCAGTAAAATATGTTTCTGAGGCTTAATTTCCTTATCTGGCAGATGGGGATACCACAGAGTCATCAAGAGGGTCAGAATAGTCATAAACATTAGAAGGTTTTAGAAATAGCAAAATAATAAATGCTAATTATTATTTGTTAGGGTCTATAGACGCTCAATTATGAAAACAGTCTTAATGAACATTTACTATGTGCCAGATACTGTACACATACTACCTCACCTAATTTCCATCTAAAGCTGCAAAGTTTGGAGATAAAAATACACAATGACAATTAAATTTTAATTTCAGATAAAACATTTTTAGCATGTCCAAAATATCTGAAATATTTGGGTATAATCATACTAAAAATTATTCATTGTTTATCTGAGACATTGGAATGTTCTTATACCAAAAGTTTATACTGTTTACCTGAAATCAAAATTTAACTTGGCACCTTGTATTTCACCTAGCAACTCTAATCAGTCCTATGAAATAGATGCAGTAATTATACATGTGAGAAAGAGACAGGGGAAAAAAAAAAAACAGATTCAGAGACAGAGATTTGATTTTGATTGGTACAGAGGGAGATCGCCCATCATTCCTATTATGGATCATAGAGAGGAGAAGTATTAAATCAAGAGAGAAACTGAGAAAGGCAAATGTTATTATCTGGTTCTCACTATTGTGGTATTGTTATTTTAAATGTTATAATTTTTCTAAATACATTTTTTATAAGTAAAGTATTAGTCTCTCAGTTGTGTCCCACTCTCTGCAACCCCATGGACTGTAGCCTGCCAGGCTCTTCTGTTCATAGAATTCTCTGGGCAAGAATAATGGAATGGGTAGCCATTCTCTTCTCCAGAGGATTTTTCCCTACCTAGTGATCGAACCCTGGTCTCTCACATTGCAGGCAGATTCTTTAGTGTCTGTGTCACCAGGGAAGCCCCAAATTCATTAAGCCCAAATTCAGATATTAAACATAAAAGAATGTTTCAAAGTTAAATCTTTTCTTGGAATTATTAGCTTTTTTTGGAATTTTTTTTAAATTAGTAGCCATTTTGAAAGACTGACAATATCAGCCTCTTCTTTCAGTGCAAACTAGCTAGAGATGGGAGAGTAAACATGTAAATACATGTAAATGCTTATAAGCTGTTTTGAGTTGATAAAATTTCAAGATCTGGAGCTAAACCTCAAGCTGCTTCATTTCTATTAGATGATGGCAGCTGACTTGTTTTCTGCTATTTCAGTGGACCTTGAAATTAGCATGACTATTTGCTTCAATTCAGCATGTACCATCCTTCACCTTTTACAATCAGCATCACTTAGGGAATAAACTTAATCCATGGGAGCATTTCCAACCATCTTTTTGCTCTTGGAGAAAAGACTTCACTTTATTGTTGTAAAAGGTAGGTAGAAAAAATGGTCAATATTCAAAACCTGCCATGGTACATTGCAAAGAATGGAAATGTGTATGTGTGTGTTCATCTTTTAGCACAGACATTCCCACATGGCTCAGTGAAAAAGACTCCACCTGCCAGAGCAGGAGATGCAGAAGATACAGGTTCGATCCCTGGATTGGAAAGATCCCCTAGAGGAGGAAATGGCATTCCATTCCAGTATTCTTGCCTAGAAAATCCCATGAATAGAGGAGCCTGGCAGGCTACAGTGAGGTCACAAAGAGTTGGACACAACTGAGCGACTGAGCAAGCATGCATCAATCTAAGAAAAAGAGGTCTAAACTCGGAGAAAACACAGGGAAAGGATCCCAGTCAGTCTAGACTTCAATCTAAGTCTACAATGATCTGGCTATGTGACTTTCACTAGTCCTGTACTCCTTCTGAGCCTCATTTTCACCAATTGTAGCCTGACATCAATACATGCTCTACTCCACAGGAGTATTTGGGGGCAAGGTTTCAAAGCTAGGAGGTATCTTGGCTGTATGCTACTACAAGAAGAAATTATAACTGATTCAAACTGAAATGATTTCAGAATAAAAAGGGCAAACTTAAATCATTATTGCCCATCTGGGAAGTCTGATAAGACAGTATTCTGTTAAAGACAACAGTATTTTCAAAAGCACCAAAGGAAGTGAGAATTTCAAAGCTTCAGAGCTTGAAAACAAAGATCTTTATCAATGCATCTCACACTTTAATGTGACTAAAATCATCTAGGGAACTTAAATATGCAAATTTCTAGACCACACAACACTGAGTATATATCAGTAGGACTGGACTTGGCAAAGGAATCTGGATATTAAATAAGCTCCCTGGGTGATTCAGAGGCAGGTAGTCCATTTAGAACACTGAGAAACATTGGTCACTACAAATATATAGTTAAGATTTTTAAAGACAATGATTTTTAAAAAAATGGTAAAAAGCAGAAAGTGCACTTGATTTAATATAAATTCTGGGATGGACAGACAAGACCCTCCAGAATACACAGCAAGGAGAGAAGGAGTCATAGCAATGTCTGATCTTTCAGAACATCTTTAAAGTTGATCTATAAGACCAAGTGGGTAAAGATAAGGGGCCGGGTGGAGGGGGAGAGGACAAATCTAAGACTTTAAAACGCTGTATAAAGTTGGAAGAGAGACATGGGAAGATAGAAATGGCCACAGAATAAACAGTGGTAATCTTTAGTAGGATAGCACTGCTGAGGCCTACAAAGAAGGAGGAGATTCAGGAAAGTCACTGGTCAGAAGAAAAAGTCCATTCATCAAAAAGGAGATTAAGAGCCAGTTGAGTGACAAAACAGTAAAAATGTAAGTGCCCTTATATTTATAAGAAAATGATATATGATGTTCATGGAAAGCATGTTAGCAAGAAATAAATTAAAATATGTTCAATGTGAAAATACCTTTTTAAAATATCCTACAAGAATTTTAGAATAAATGAGAAACTGTTGTGAAAAGTATAAAGAATAAATAATATGGTCATTGAAGAATTTTATGTGACTATCAAATTCATCTACTGCCTGCCTGGCCTGCAAGCTAGTTAAAGAGGGCTGTATGACATTATGTTTGTATCCTCAATGTGTACCACAATGTCTGGCATATGATAGGCACTAACTCCATTCAATCATAAAGGAAATCAACCCTGAAAATTCACTGGAAGGACTGATGCTGAAGCTGAAGCTCCAATACTTTGGCCACCTGATGCGAAGAACTGACTCATGGCAAAGTTCCTGACGCTGAGAAAGATTGAGGGCAGGAAAAGAAGGGGGCAACAGAGGATGAGATGGTTGGATGGCATCAGCAATTCAATGTAATAAGTTTGAGCAAACTCCAGGAGAGAGTGAAGAACAGGGAAGCCTGGTGTGCTGCACTCCATGGGATCGAAGGGAGTTAAACATGACTTAGTGACATGCAGTTGTTGTTACAGTTCAATGGATGGATGGACAGATAGATGGATGGGTTAAAATGAGAAAAGCCAAGGGAAGAGTTGCACATTCACACAGCATTCACCAACCTTCACACCATTCATTCTCTATTTTTCTTGGACTGAGCTGCTAAATGGCTGTCACGAGACTTGGGCGTATTTTAGTACTATACCTGCTGGGAGTCATGTGTGAACCTCTGACTGAGATGTGTTCATTTGTCTTCCTGAATGAAGTACATATTGATTCATTTTACTTGATATACCAATTATCTACCTGTGACCCTCAGCTCCAAATCCACTTTCCTCCAACTATTCTGCATTGCTGGGGCTTGATCTACAAAGTACATTTCCCAAACACACTCAGCTTGCTTTCTACTAAATTCTGGAAAGAAAGAACCACTATTTCTTTTTCATACTCTTTCACTTCTGCCAGTTTTTCTGGAAGTAGTTGAGTTCCACCAGTGATCCAAACTTCTGCAGTAACTGCCCTTCTTTTGTGGTCCTAGCTCTGGCCAGGAAAAACATCCTCCACAGCCCTAGCACTAGGGAGGTGGAGCCCCTAGAAGTCTGACCTTGGGCTTGATAAAAACTCTTTTTCCCTTTTATTCTCCCAGTCCTAGAGCTTATAGTTGCTTCCCACAAATACTAATCTCTCGGTATCACTCTCTCCTTTCTGCTTCTCAAGTTCCCTTGCTTTTTCTTTTTCCTTCCAACACCCATAACACCACGATTTGTATTAAATTCCCTCTGTTTGAAACTTTTGTTTGGAACTTCTATTTGCAAAAGAAGTGGTTTCTGGTTTTTCAACAATATTCTGACTGATACACTTGATAAAATCAGGGGAAATGTGATCACAGTAGATATTAAAAGCAGAGGTTAAAGAACATTCCATGTGTTCCATAAGAATCCAGAATAGAGGGCCATCCCTGGTGGCCCAGTGATGAAGAATCCACCAAGCAATGCAGGGGACTCAGGTTTGATCTTTGATTAGCAAACTAAGATCCCACATGCTTCAGGACAGCCAAGTCCATGTGCCGGAACTAGAGAGTCTGTGTACCTCAATGAAAGATCCCACATGATGCAATGAAGATCCCATGTGCCGCAACTAAGACCAAACATAGTCAAATAAATAAATAAATAAATATTTTGAAATAAAGAATGCAGAATAGAAACTGATATTAAGTTAGAGAATTAGGTTATTATTTAATAACATATATAAGAGAGAAAATACCTTCCCCCGCCCTGGAATATCTCTGGGATCATATTACTTTATTATGATTATTTTTTAGCCTCTGCTTTTTTACACATATCTACAAGAATCTCCTCCTCATTGAAACCTCACTGATTATCCTAGCTAGCTTTGAACTTACTTACTCTGAATTCTTTCAGTTCTTTTGTTCTCTCATTTCTAGAGTATTTCTCCAGGTAAACTGTCAAGAGTCTTCCCCTGAATCATTCTATTATCAGAATTCTCAGAAAAATATATCCAGATACCAGTACCCCACTCTCACTCCTGCTGCTGCTGCTGCTGCTAAGTCGCTTCAGTCGTGTCTGACTCTGTCGACCCCATAGATGGCAGCCCATGAGGCTCCCCGTCGTTGGGATTCTCCAGGCAAAAACACTGGAGTGGGTTGCCATTTCCTTCTCCAATGCATGAAAGTGAAATCGCTCAGTCGTGTCCCACTCTTAGCGACCACGTGGACTGCAGCCCACCAGGCTCCTCCATCTATGGAATTTTCCAGGCAAGAGTCCTGGAGTGGGGTGCCATTGCCTTCTCTGATTCTCACTCCTTACCTCCTAAATAAGAATACCTGGAGTAAGGAGTGGGAAAGATGGGGTAGAAAAGGCATATGAAATATTCCTCAGATAATAAACCCCTCAAGATCAGGACCCTTCCATTTCTTATGTAGCTTTTACTGTGCCTAACACAGTGTGCATGTGTATTAGTCACTCAGTCATTTCTGACTCTTCATGATCACATGGACTGTAGCTCACCAGTCTCCTCTGTCCATGTAATTCTTCAGGCAACCTGGAGTGGATAGCCATTCCCTTCTCCAGGGGATCTTCCCATCCCAGGGATAGAACCAAGGTCTTCAGCATTCTGAAGATTCTTTACCATCTGAGCCACCAGGGAAGCCCAACACAATTTAAGCAGAGGCAATAAAAATTTGCCCATTTTTTTCAGTGAACTAAGTGAAGATTCCCAAGAAGACCAGGTGGTGTCACTACTTCCCAATTAATACTTCTGGCCCAATGAAAAGAATCTCAAGTAGCAAACTCTGACTTCCCCTAGACTCAGTGATTCCATACTTACATCCATCAGTTTTCTTTCCTAAGAGAGAAATGTAGAAACCTAAGAAAACAAAAACAAAATCTCAACAGGGCAAATAAACTGAGTTCTCTGAAAAGAAACAATGGCATATCCTGAAGCTGCTAGGCTTGGCTTCACATGAGTAAGTGAGAACCAAAAAGAGCAGAAGTAAGCCTCTCCTTAATGGCAACCCACTCCTGTTCTTGCCTGGAGAATCCCAGGGACGGGGACGCCTGGTGGGCTGCCATCTATGAGATTGCACAGAGTCGGACACAACTGAAGCGACTTAGCAGCAGCAGCAGCAGCAGCAAGCCTCGCCTTAAAGTTGGTAAAGAATCTGTCTGCAATGCAGGAGACCTAGGTGCAGTCCCTGGGTTGGGAAAATACCCTGGAGAAGGAAATAGCAAACCACTCCAACATTCTTGCCTGGAAAATCCCATGGACAGAGAAGCCTGGCGGGCAGCAGTCCATGGGTCCCAAGAGTCGGACACAACTTAGTGACTAAACCACTACGAAGCCTCTCCTTGGCCAGAGGCCTGCGATTTCCTTGTTAGTTTCTTGGCATTAGCATTCCAAAGAGCAAGCTTAAGAAATATATGCTTAATGAGCTTGTGAGAAAAACTAAACTCCAAACAGACTGCACTTTTACTCACCTTTTGTTTTATAACATCTGAAGTTGTTATTTGCAAGTTTAATTTTCTTTTTAGGTCTATTCTCACGTTATTGACTTAAATTATTCCTGATTCCTGGATGAACAAACCAATCTAGGTTTATCATGAGCTATTTATTATGTTATTTTTAAGATGATATAGAACCCTTCCTTTAGCAGAAGCTATTTAGAAATTAACCTTAATTACTAACAGGTTGGGTACTGCATGTTTTCCAAAAGCAGTTTCCATACAAGCTCAGACCTGGCTATATTTTAACATTTCTGAATTCCAGTTCTCTAGTTGTATTAATAACCCATTAAAATGGCTGAAAATAATTCTAGATTTATGTATCTAAAAGGGGCCTTCAAAGGTCTATTATAACCATTCTCAGGTAACATCAGGCCTTGATTTTCTCCATTTGAGCATTTATTTCCAAAACAGTAGATAGCCTGGATAATCTGTCCTTTCTTCATATTATTGTGTTCAGAGGCTTAAGTGTCAATGAAGAGGGAAGTGCTGAATGGCAAATGGCTCTCCAGTGATAGAAGTGGGCCCCTCTTTTTCCTAGCTGAGTAGTCCTAGTTGCTGTTGTTCAGTCACGAACTCGTGTCCAATGCAACCCCACGGACTGCAGCATGCCAGGCTTCCCTGTCCTTCACTATCTCCCGAGTTTGCTCAGACATTGAGTTGGTGATGCCATCCAACCATCTCATCCTCTGTTGTCCCCTTCTCCTGCTCTCAATCTTCCCTGGATTAAGGTCTTGGGTCTTTTTCAATGAGTCGACTCCACATCATATGGCCAAAGCATTGGAGCTTTGGCTTTAGTATCAGTCCTTCCAGTGAATATTCAGAGTTGATTTACTCTAGGATTGACTGGTTTTGTCAAGGGAAACACTGATTGAAGCCACCCGCCCTAACCAAACACCATAGTAACTATTTGCATGAGTTGTTTTATGATAGGAGGTCCCCGTAAGGAACAGGGAACTAATAAGCCACCGCCAACTGGAAGAGATCAGGAAAGGTCAAAAGGTGACACCACATGTCCAACCACCTCCCAGAATTCTTCTCACTGGCATCCATCCTGGCTGAGCAATGCGTGCACCACCAGGGAAGACTCTGAGTCAGAAGGATTGGCCAAAGACAACCCAGAAACGAATCCCATCACCATAAAACCTGAGACTGCAAGTCTCCTGGGTTCCCTTACCCTACTGCTCTCCACCCAGGCACCCCTTCCCAATAAAATATATTGCTTTGTCTGCACATGGGTCTCCTCGGACAATTCACTTCCAAGTGTTAGACAAGAGCCCACTTTCAAGCTCTGGAAGGGGTCCCTCTTTTGGCAACAGTTTGATCTCTTTGCAGTCCAGCGGACTCTCAAGAGTCTTCTCCAGCACCACAATTCAAAAACATCAATTCTTTGGCACTCAGCCTTCTTTATAGTTCAAATCTCACATCCATACATGACTACTGGAAAAACCATTGCTTTGACTATATATACCTTTGACAGCAAAGTGATGGCTCTGCTCTAAGTTTGTTATAACTTTCCTTTCAAGGAGCAAGTGTCTTTTAATTTCAAAGCTGCAGTCACCATCCACAGTGATTTTGGAGCCCAAGTGGTCCTAGAGACTCCATAAATACCCCTAGATTCCTCTCCTTTAAGACTTATTCCCCTAAATATCTACTAAACTACCTCCATTTTCCCAGTGAACAGTTAGACCCTATTCATATTTTACAATGATCCCCTGGAGGACTTTTTGCATTCTTGGCTGCCTATCAGTCATTTCACTTACAGGGCATCAAGCTAGTCCCATCTGTTCCCCACTAAGTACTTAAGAATCTCTGGCCTTTTGGGGTTAACTTCCCAACATTCTGTTCAGAGATTGTGTCAGTGGTGTTTATAAGTTTTGATCTCACCTACATGGGGGGAACCACACTTGCCAATGAACGTTGGTTGCTGGACTTCGATGATCTTTGTGTTTCAATCTTGGAGGCCTATTTTTTAAAAAAGAGTGATGTCAGGAAAAAAAAAAAAAGATGGGGCAGCTTTGGGGGCAATATTCTTCATGCAGCCAGAACTCACCCTCACTGGTCCGTATAGCCAAAGCTATGGTTTTTCCAGTACTCACGTATGAATGTGAGAGTTGGACCATAAAGAAGGCTGGGTGCCAAAGAACTGATGCCTTCAAACTGTGGTGCTGGAGAAGACTCTCGGGAATCCCTTGGACAGCCAGGAGATCCTAAAGGAAATCAACCCTGAATATTCACTGGAAGGACTGGTACTAAAGCTGAAGCTCCAATACTTTGGCCACCTGATGTGAAGAACTGACTCATTGGAAATGACCCTGATGCTAGGAAAGATTGAAGGTAAAAGGAGAAGAGGGTGGCAGAGAATAAGATGGTTAGAGAGCATCAGCGACTCCAGGGATATGAACTTGAGCAAACTCCAGGAGATGCTGGAGGACAGGGAAGCCCAGTGTACTGCAGTCTATGGAGTCAGAGGGAGTCGGACACAACTTAGCAACTGAACAACAACACCATCACTGGAAAAGAACTTTCTAGAGGCTCTACATGAAGGTCAAAGTTAATTTTCTAAGTTGTCATTCTCACCTTTTTGTCCTTAAATAAGGACTATTACCCACGGCCAATAGCACTGAAATTCATTCCGCTCTCTCTTTTTCTCTTTTGTTCTTTCCTGTTTTCTTGGTCAAATAAATAAATAGATTTTAAAAACCAGCCACTCTATCTTTCTTCCAGGACAGCAAGATGACACTCATCACCTTACTTTAGGACCTAAATTGCCACCTACCATCTTTCTGTACATCCAAAGTATAGGTAATGACTGCTTTTCTTTTTGAGAAATTTCTAACATCAGTT
This sequence comes from Oreotragus oreotragus, assembly GCA_006410675.1. Taxonomy (NCBI): domain Eukaryota; kingdom Metazoa; phylum Chordata; class Mammalia; order Artiodactyla; family Bovidae; genus Oreotragus; species Oreotragus oreotragus. Next base: position 118,770 of record SJYX01005802.1, on the reverse strand, counting down.
GGTTAATAGCTATAGACTTGTGCATCCTACCCACCCCACCATGCTCCATGACACAACTCTGGTGTCTCAGTTCAGTTCAGTTCAGTTGCTCAGTCGTGTCCGACTCTTTGCGACCCCATGAATTGCAGTACGCCAGGCCTCCCTGTCCATCACCAACTCCCGGAGTTCACTCAGACTCACGTCCATCGAGTCCGTGATGCCATCCAGCCATCTCATCCTCGGTCGTCCCCTTCTCCTCCTGCCCCCAATCCCTCCCAGTATCAGAGTCTTTTCCAATGAGTCAACTCTTCGCATGAGGTGGCCAAAGTACTGGAG
>SJYX01005802.1:28816-118260 GCA_006410675.1 Oreotragus oreotragus | reverse complement strand
ATCTCCTTGCAGTCCAAGGGACTCTCAAGAGTCTTCTCCATCACCACAGTTCAAAAGCATCAATTCTTCAGCACTCAGCTTTCTTCACAGTCCAACTCTCACATCCATACATGACCACTGGAAAAACTATAGCCTTGACTAGACGGACCCTAGCCGGCAAAGTAATGGTGTCTAATGCATATTAAATAAAAGACTCTCTATTCTTTGATATCCAAATTGGGAACCAAAGCCTCAATTGAAATGCTATTGCACAATGTTTGTCACTGACACAATTTCAAGTCACCTGTCAACATTCAGCTTCTTCAGTTTCACAATGTTGCCCTGCAGAGGGCCAGAAACCAAGAGCAGATGCCTCAGCCTCTTAGAAAAATGATTGCAAAATGATCATAGAATGAGAAATTTTAAAGTGTGTTTCAAATTTCTAAATAAAAAAAAAATCTCCTGACACGCAACAGGGACAGTTTATTGTTCCTGGGGAATTAATAGTAAATTTGATAGCAGGACTGTTTCTACAACCTCTCACATTTCCTGTTCTCACTTTTCCTCAGCTTCCCTCTGCAAATAAAAATTTCGGAGATTTCCAAAAGTCCAAGCCAGTCCAGACAACCCAACAAACTTTTAATCTCCTGTAGCACTTAGCATCTGTACTATTCATTGACTGCATAAAATACTTCAGGGTACAGAAAAACTTTAAGATTATCCACCCATATTCTCATCTGATACTGACATCTTCCCTGCCTCTCGACTCAGAGACCAACCACCCCTGAGGAAGAGGAATTGACTTCTTCCTTAATGCTTTATTATGATTAATCTCTTTACTATAAAAACATATATACAAAGTGGAAGATTAAGGGAGGAAGAAAAGAGAAAGATAATAAACTGTCCTCATAATCACCATTCTCAGAAAAATAAATTGGTCACCAAAAAGTATTAGTGTTATTCCACTATAATAATAAATTACTTATATAAATATATATTATAGGGCTATAATAAATTTTTCTGGCTAAATCTTTGTATGTGTCCATGAATAGTTTTTAAGAGAGAATCTTAGAAAGAGAATTAATCAGTTAAAGTTTTAAGATGCCTAACAATAATAATCACAACAATACCATTAATATTAATAACAAATGTTTCTACAGCATACTGTGAGGTACTCTGTCACATGCTTCATATTCACAACAATCTTAGGAGGCAAATATTGTAGCACTCCCACTTTTTTGGGGGGGGTTAAGAAATTTTGGGGACTGTCTCTTATACACATCTAGATGTGTATAAGAGACAGCCTCCCTCCCCCACAGAGTCCAAAAGACTGTTCTATATATCTGTGTCTCTTTTGTTGTCTCGCATACAGGGTTATCATTACCATCTTCTTAAAAAGAAATTGACAATTGGAAATTTACTTGAGTTCTCTCAAAAAGTATACTAAAATAATGACAAATGAGGGTTTCAAACCCAGGTCTATGTCCACAAATCATGTTCTTTCCATTACACACATAAATGAGGAATCCCTCACCATGCTACGATGAGTAAATGACAGTGTTTTTACTAAAACAACACAAGTTAAGTGAACCAAAGGATGCCACGTTGGGAAACGCCAAAAAGTCCTTAAATTCAATCCTCATCAGATATGTGAGTCATCCCACAAGAAACACTTAATTTTTATTTACTTACCTTTAAAGACAATAAAGTATCTTTCTAGGTATTTCACCTTTAGACTACTCTAAGAATTAGAAAATCCATTTTCTGAACTGAAAATTATTTCCTTTTAGTCACCAATCATTAGTCTAGCTCTAAACTGCAAAGCCACAATGACATTATCCCTCTGCCCTGTGATGTGACAGCCCTTTCCAAGTGTCATTCAATCCCCATGCTGTACTCAGGTCTTTTTCAAGCCCACAGTTTCTTTAACTTTTCTTCCTACCTTAGACCACGGGGTGCTCTCCCCACTAGGAAGACTTCTGCTGACTATGATCCAGGCTGTGTATTTTTCAAGGCGAGGCATCAGCTGAGACACCAAGAGAGCTATGAAGTGACCGGCCATCAAGAATCTGTCTAGCATTATGTAAAGTCCATCAGGGACGTGCCCTGGGAGAACACTGTAGGTCTGATGGGTATGGGCCAGTTCCTGGTGAAGACAGGAACGATCAGCATCTTTGAGCACGCTTACAACATGCAGGTGATGAAGTTCAGTGTGTACCCCATTGTTAAGAGTTCCCACAGAAGCCAAGAACTGGCTGACCTGCCCAAGCCAGTGGAGGGGCTGAAGAGGGGCGGCTAAGCCAGTCCGCACGGTGCAACTCATCACTGAGGAATCGGGATCACTTCATCAAAGGGGTGATGAGCTGCACCCACTGATCTGCCTGAAGGACCAAGAGAAGAACCACCCTGGCGTTGCCACCAGGACATCCTCGCCGGTCGTGTGGCACCGCGAGACCGTCAGCGAGGAGTCCCTCCGCACTGTGCCCGTCCAAAGCTCCCAACAAGCAGAGCCGGCTGTACACAAAAGGCGGCGCTTCCCCAACTCCATAGCCAAGGACACTGACAAGAGGCGTCTGTCCTTCAGGAGCCCAAGCAGCAGGTCTCAATCTAGTGAAGAGTGTGAGTGAGACAGCGCTGAGGCCCCGGTACTTTGGGCCCTCGAGCACGACACCCAGCACTACCTCAGTGACATCCATCGGGACAGCACGGCAGCCGGCCATCAAGTGGTGGAGCTGTGAGGCGCGCTCGCGGGCCGTTTGCTTCCACGGCCCCAGTCTGGCGCTGCGCACAGATCCATACAGAGCTTCCCACACCCGGCGCTGCCTCAACGCTGCGTGCTGACAGCCTGCCCGGGCCGTGGAGCCGGTTCACCTGCTGAGACTCGGTGTCCGCAGCAAGGGCCTAGTGGCATCCAACTGTCCTGCACAGGAAGTGGGGCCACGTCTTCGAGGAGTCCCGGGTGGCCGGCACCCACCTGTTTCATGAGAAGTCACATCGACAAGTCGTTTGGCTTCACCACCGACCTCAGGGCCCACACAGGCAGCTAAGCCTTCACCTGCCGGGCACCTCCAGACCCTGCCCACAGACCCCTTCGACCACACCAGCTGCCCCAGCAAGTTGTGGGGGAGATGTGCAGGCACAAAGGCCTGAAGGAAGGTGTTCCAGGCCTAGACAACTTCCAGGACAGACGTCAGCAGCCTCCTGTAGCAGCTCAGCTCCCAGCACAGCCTCAAGCTCTGGGATCTCCTCACGACCCCTCACAATATTGTCCAGACCCGAGATGCTCTGCCTGCAGGGTTTCTGGGGCCCACTTGGTACCATCCTCATCATAAATGCACCAGCTAGTGTGCTTAGAAACTCAGTCATGGCTGACTTTTTGCCACCACATGGACTGTAGCCCACCAGGCTCTTCTGTCCATGGAATTCTTCAGGCAAAATATTGGAATGGGTTGCCAACATCCTACTCCAGGGAATCTTCCTGACCCAGGAATCCTCCATTGGTGAGGATTCTTTACCACTGAGACACCTGGGAAGCCCACTCATCATGAACGTTTGATGCCATTTCTTTCTATATCTGGTTCAAGATTTCAGAGCAACAGAAATGCCTTTGCAGAAAGCACTTATTTGGCCAGTGGAGGTGGAAGAAAGGAGGTGACACCTGCTGCAGCCAGCACAGTAGGGAGGGATCGAAAGTGGTCGCCGCACAGTTTGGGGAAAAGAATCTAGAGAGAATTAAAGTTTTAAAGATGGGATCAAGGAACTCAAGACCTCTTGGGTCAAGAGCCCTGTTCCTTGGAGCCGCATCACTTTTATTTAGTGTCTTGGCAAGCAGAAAGTGTCTGTTGTGTTAGGGTCCCTGATCACATCTCCCATTTTATTGATTACTTTAAACTATCTTTGTTATTTTCTTGTACAAGGGCTATCACCTAGCTGGAGGTCATAAACCTGCATGCCGCTGCTAAGTTGCTTCAGTTGTGTCCGACTCTGTGCAACCCCATAAATGGCAGCCCACCAGGCTCCCCTGTCCCTGGGATTCTCCAGGCAAGAACACTGGAATGGGTTGCCATTGCCTTCTCTGCATAAACCTGCATATGCCTTGAGAAAACATCTTAGTGTGTGCACAAGCAGCGTTCTGAACTTGCACTAACCTGACATTCCAAGGTCCACACTATGTTTTCCCTTAGCTTAGCAGGGCATGATAACCCCAACTGATCAACCAGAGGTACTTTTATTTGGGTTATGCTGTATTGCTATATTTTGCTTTTATTCTTTTCTCATGGTGATTTTTTCATGGCTTAGCCAGAGCAACAGGCAGCTGACTATTAACCCCTGCAGACACTCAACACTTTTTCTTTCTCATTTCTTCAGAGGGAAACTCAAATTTTCCCACCCCAAGAAATTTTAAATAAACACGTTCAGGTTTATTTGGGTAAGTGGCCTGTTGCTGATTTTCTCCTAGACAGGAGGAAGGAACAAGTGGTTAGACATTCTCCTTGAAACTAGAAGGCAGGAAATTTTGTACCATGTCACCACAAGCATCTTCAGCTGTAATAGTGTCAATGGAATAATAAATTGATATGGTGGTGACAAAAAAAAATTGTGGTTGAAAAATACATAAATATGCAATGTGGCATAAGTGAAACTACTGACAGGTACAGAAAGTTCTGAGATAGTACAGAGAAGGGGATGAAGGAGTCATTATTCCTTCATTTCATAAACATTTCCTGAATACATATTACAAGAGGAGCCTGGTAGGCTGCAGTCCATGGGGTCGCTAAGAGTCAGACACGACTGAGCGACTTCACTTTTACTTTTCACTTTCATGCACTGGAGAAGGAAATGACAACCCACTCCAGTGTTCTTGCCTGGAGAATCCCAGGGACGGGGGAGCCTGGTGGGCTGCCATCTATGGGGTCACAGAGAGTCGGACACGACTGAAGTGACTTAGCAGCAGCAGCTGCTGCAATGAGCACAAATCTGGATAAATACATTTTCCAGCAAAGGGGAAAAGAAACATTTCAGGCAGAGGAGACCACAGACAAGTATAGATGCCTGAAAGATCACGGTGGGTTTGAAGAACTGTAAGACAGTCCAAATTGTGGAGAATAAAATTTTGCAGGAGAGAAGCGGAAGATGAGGCCGAAGTATGCAATAATTCACAATATGCATTGAGTGCAACACTTCATAATGCTCATGCATGCATGCTCAGTGGTGTCCTCCTCTTTGTGACCCCATGGACTATAGTCCACCAGGCTCCTCTGTCCATGGGTTTCTCCAGACAAGAATATCGGAGCAGGTTGCCATTTCCTCCTCCAGGGACTCTTCCCAACCCAGGGATTGAACCTATGTCTCCACATCTCCTGCATTGCAGGCAGATTCTTTACTACTGAGCCACCAGGAAAGCCCCCATAATTTGTATAGGATGCAGCAATTCATATTATATGCAGTAAACAGCATAAGTAAATTTTGTGAAGGTTCAAATCCCTGTCCGAGGTTGTGTATATTAAGTAAAAGTCTGAAACTGCTAGGAGCCTGTGACCTTCTTGTGAGGGTGGGGCAGCAGTCAGATGAGACAGGGAATGACCCTACTCTCCCTCAGGCTGGTTGTGGCCCTTCCCTACCCAGCAATCCATCATGGACCAGAACAGGTGCCACCAGATGTAGCATGCCTACCTCTCCTTCTACTTTTCTCACCTTCCCTTAACTCTGCTGGGAGAAGATTTCAGCCATTCTTTTCCTGAAAGATTCATGTGCAACCCAAAGAAGTGGAGAGTTAAGGGCAGAAACAGAAATTGTGGCATTAAAAAAAAAAAAAAAAAGCTAAGATTCTGTTTAATTCTCAGAAAAGGAGTAAGTCATCCATGTTTGAGAACTGTTAGAATCCCCACGAAGGCTTCTTACTTTCCTAACCTTCCTCTGTTTCCTCATCTTCTAGTCACCTCCTATTTGGGCCCCTCTCTTCTTATATGCTCTTCCCCTTTCTATCACTCCCTACAATTCCTGCCAGGATGTAGAGTCCTACTGCCAGCCAGCTGTTGAGCCTGGAATATTCTGCAACCTCTGGTTTCAGCTAGATGCCAGTGGAGGATTTCTCTGATACCCTTCTGTAAAATCCTTCTATAGGGTGCATTCTCCTGTGAAGGGACACTTGCTGAGGGTGCCTCACCTCTCGTAGATCTGCCTCCAGATTGCCTTTTGATGTTCCCTAAAAGCAAACAGAAGGAAGAAAGTTCTTCCTTCCAGAGTTTACCTTGTCTAGTCTATATAAGCAGTGTGTTCTCTTGATGTAGCTTTAGCCCTGCTTCTTTTGAATTAGTAACACTAGACCTTTGTCCAGGCCTGATTTTCATTAAAGGCTTTCCACATGAACTGAAAAATCACTCTACCTGGGTCACCTGAGACATTGGGACTGTACTCAAAGAGTTATCAGGAACAAACCTTATTGTTAGGTTTGTTCCTGATAAAAGTCTAGGAGGTGTGTGTGTGTTGAGTAGGGCAGAGTATGATGGGGTATTCACGCTTTCCAGCAGTTATGTAAGTGTTTGTTTGAAATTTGAAAAATTATTGCATTTTCTCCATCTCCACTGAGGACAGAAAAATCAGAAAGAGGATTGCCTTGTCAAGAGATTCAGTAAAGCACTTTGCCTCAGGAAACACACATTCCAATACCTGGAGGCTATCATTCTTACAGAACGTGCACTGCCTTAGGACCTGTAGGTAACTTGCCTCCTCCATGTCTTAGCTGGGGTTGGGGTCCCTCTTAGGAAAGGGGCATTGAAGCCAGTTATCTCTTAGTGCAGCCCAGAACCTAAGATTCTAACGGGAGGACAGAGTTTCTGTTGTGTTTTTTTTTTTGTTTGTTTGTTTTTTATCCAGTCCTGGACTTTAATGTTTTCTTTTACTACCGAGATCACCTCATCCCAGATGCAACATCCTTGCAAAGTATTGAAGCTAAAGCAGGAAGGACACACTGTTTATACTCTTTTGCTTCTAGATGAATTAATCATTTATTTCTGTTGTCTTCATCAGAGGCATCACCTCAAAGCAGCTCCACTCTCTGAGTCAATTCTACTGGAGCTCATGGTGACAAGTGGAAACAAGAATACAGATAAGTCTCTGGCTAGAGTGAAATAACTGAAATAACTTCTTCAGGTCACTGAGAGGCAGGAGACAGATGGGCCTCAGGTTAGATATTTACAACTGACCTCCAGGTTTATATTTTTTGGGGCAAGAAAAAGATGGGTTTCAGACGAGACACTTAAAACTAACCTCCTGTTTGCATTTCCTGAAACAGAGGGTAGATGGGTTCTACGTTAGATATTTAGAACCAGCACCCTGTTTGCTCTTCGAAATGTAAGTAACAACTGAAACAGCCTAAATAGCCAGGCTTTGTCTCCTGCGGATACCTTAAGATAACAGTCATGGCAGGAACAGAGAGGGGCTGAACCTTGAGATCAGAAGGTCATATATTTCCCATCTTTGGGACAAGGGAGACATTTCACATGTACAGAAAGGCTCCTTGGGGGTCAAAAGGACGGGGCACCACCCCATAATAGGTGATGCTCCTATGTGATCCCATAGGCCTCTGGGCTGAATCCACATGCACATGCACATTGAGGAGGGCCCTAGGGTGGGTTAGGTGTGGAAAAAGAAACCAGATATTTGGCTCTGAGCCACCAAGGAAGCCAGATATTTGGCTGGAGGTAAACAAAGACCTGGAAGAGATCTGTCCTATATAAATGATTTACTGCCTCTTTACTCCTACTCATTAGGAGGGAAGCTCACAAGCTTTTTCTCCCAGTATGCATCTCTACCTTGCTTCTATCCTAACTAAACAAACTGTTTCTCTGTGTGCTCTATCACTGGTTGTTCTCCTATGTCTCTAATAATAAACTCTGTCCCTGCATTTACTGGAGAAGGAAATGGCAATCCACTCCAGTATTCTTGCCTGGAGAATCCCATGGACGGAGAAGCCTAGTAGGTTATAGTCCACGGGGTCGCAAAGAGTCGGACACAACTGAGCGACTTCACCTCACCTCACCTGCATTTACAGTTTCTGCCTCCATGAGAAATGCATTTTTTTTTAAATGTTTAATTTTATTTTACTTTACTGTATTGGTTTTCCCATACATTGACATGAATCTGCCACGGGTGTATACGAGCTCCCAATCCAGAACCCCTCTCCCACCTCCCACCCCATATCATCTCTCTGATCATCCCCGAGCGAGAAATGCATTTTTTTAATGAGGGCAAAGATCCAGGGAAAAATAGCTTCTAGTCTCCATCCCTTGCTGGTCTGGTGGCTAGGTTTCCTGGCTTTCATCCAGACTGCCCAGGTTCAATTCTTGGGCAGGGTATTAACATCTCGCCTCCCGCCACTGCTCACTGCTTCCTCTCTAAGATCAACTGTTCTTCCTGGTTCACTGCTTCTGTTTTAGTCCCTAAACAGTGGAGCTTAATTTGTTTTTGTTTGTTTGTTTTTTAAGTGAAGAAGTTTTCCTTAATCCAACAATCCCTGGAGCTTAATTTGTTTTTGTTTGTTTTTTAAGTGAAGGAGTTTTCCTTAATCCAACAATCCCACTTTGGGGGATTTGACAAAAATAAAATAATGGTGTGTGTACACTATTTATAGGATCAAATTTTAAAAGTACATTTTTCTTTCTTTCTCATTATTTAGCTGGTGACTATGGGCACATATTTATCCTCTTAGATTAGAAAGGAAAATTAATGTATAATATGATTTTGTTTTAATTGTGAAGATAGCATGGAGTGATCAGGGGAGTAATAAAGCATTTCATGATGACATTACTGACCCAGTGGATTAGCTATTGTTCCTTGTCTAAGTTGGCCATTCATAACAGGCTAATATGTACAAGAATTGGCATCAGGAAATATCGGATATTATGTAAGTCTTTGTTTCCTTTGGACAAGGAAGAAATTTCTTTAGTTAATAACTCAGGAAAATGGTTTCAAAACCATCCTGTCATACTGCCAGCTCCCAGCACAATCATGTTCCGAGCACATGCAAGTCAGGAGGGCAGAGATTTATTGAGCAACTATTATGTGTCAGGCTGGGTGCTAGCAAGATATGGGGCAATGAAAATAAACAAGACATGGTTCAACTCTCAAGGTACTCAGTCCATTTAGGGGGAGATAGGAGAAACATAAGTGAGGAGGATGATGTTGGTGATGATGACTTTTGGTGTGATGTACTTTTATGAAGAGAAGAGCATCATTGGTCACTAAACCTGCAGAAGTAAAGGTGTGTGTGTAAATGGATGAGCCTGTGAACATTTGTTATTATCAGGGTAGGAAGTCCAAGATAAGGAGAGATAGTTGATGCAACTGGGAAAACGTGTTCTGCTGATCACAGAAGATCTTACATGGTTTCATGGAACTTGGATGGGTTCCCCCTGGCCCCACCTCTGTAGTTCCAATACTTTGGCCACCTGATGCAAAGAGCTGACTCATTAGAAAAGACCCTGATTCTGGGAAAGACTGAAGGCAGAAGGAGAAGGGGACAACAGAGGATGAGATGGTTGGATGGCATCACTGACTCAGTGGACATGAGTCTGAGCAAGCTCAGGGAGATGGTGAAGGACAGGGAAGCCTGGTGTGCTGCAGTCCACGGGGTCACAAAGAGTCGGACACAACTGAGTGACTGAACAACAACGAGGCAGTGAGGAGCCATGGAAAGGCTTTCTAAAGGAGAGTGATATGTTCAGATTTGCATTTAAGTTAGATGACTTCAGTCTCAGATAGGCATATATGCAAAGGCAGAGAGTCCAAGTAGATGACAGAGGAATAGACTCTGAGAGATGGTGGGCCCTCCATGTGGGCAGTGATACAGACATGGAAAGGAAGGATAACTTTGAGAGAGATTTAGACTAAAATAGATTAGATTAAGTAATTGATTAGATAGGAGGATGAATGAGAACATAAGATGACTCCTATGTCTGAGTGGCTGAAGATAAATAATAGAAGACAACAAGTACATTAGAAGAAGGAAGATAAGTTTAGTTTCAGAAAAGCCTAAAATGACTATAAAGTATATAAATAGAGGTGCCTTGTAAGCAGTTGACTGTATAAATCTGGGACTCAAGAGAGAAGTCAGGGCAGGAGCTATCAACTTGGAAATCATGGAGTGTGCTTGTCTGGCTAGATCTAGGAGTCATATTCCTCACGGGCCAGGCACTGCACTCAACACTGGGTATACAGTAGATGCACAAAATAATTCTTGGTTCTTGTCCTCACAGAGTTAACCATGTAGTGGTGGAAACAGACATCAAAAAAGTGAAGCTACTACAAAGTAGTATAAGAGAGGGACTTGATTTTCAGCAGAGGGGTCATGGAGTTCAGTTCAGTTCAGTCGCTCAGTTGTGTCCAACTCTTTGCCACCCCATGAATCGCAGCATGCCAGGCCTCCCTGTCCATCACCAACTCCCGGAGTTCACTCAGACTCACGTCCATCGAGTCCGTGATGCCATCCAGCCATCTCATCCTCTGTCGTCCCCTTCTCCTCCTGCCCCCAATCCCTCTCAGCATCAGAGTCTTTTCCAATGAGTCAGCTCTTCACATGAGGTGGCCAAACTCCAACTGGAGTTTCAGCTTTAGCATCATTCCTTCCAAAGAAATCCCAGGGCTGATCTCCTTCAGAATGAACTGGTTGGATCTCCGTGCAGTCCAAGGGACTCTCAAGAGTCTTCTCCAACACCACAGCTCAAAAGCATCAATTCTTTGGCGCTCAGCCTTCTTCACAGTCCAACTCTCACATCCATACATGACCACAGGAAAAACCATAGCCTTGACTAGATGGACCTTAGTCGGCAAAGTAATGTCTCTGCTTTTGAATATACTATCCAGGTTGGTCATAACTTTTCTTCCAAGGAGTAAGCGTCTTCTAATTTCATGGCTGCACTCACCATCTGAAGTGATTTTGGAGCCCCCCAAAATAAAGTCTGACACTNCAGCAGAGGACGAGATGGTTGGATGGCATCACTGACTCAATGGACGTGAGTTTGAGCAAGCTCCAGGAGACAGTGAAGGATAGGGAAGCCTGGTGTGCTGCAGTCCACGAGGTCTCAAAGAGTTGGATACAACTGAGCAACTGAACAAGAAAAACAACAAAATCTTGTCTTCTTCGGTGAGATTAACTCGGGTAGAGGTGAAGGGGTCTCCAAGATTTCAGGGTGGGAAGGCAACTTCTGGCAACTTCGACTTGAAAGAGCCTTGCTTGCCTCCAGTAATTTTACGGCAGGACTGGGAACTCTGGGCCATTCGCTGTGCCCTTCCTAGCTGAGGGCTGGCCAAGTGTGGGTTTACCGGGGAATGGGCCCCACTTCTGGGGAAACACCTCAGTGGGTTGAGTGATGGAGGGTCAGGATGAGGTAGTGTGTGGCTATGACACAGAAGGTCTCAGAAACACCCCACACCCTCCATCCATGTCACTTTTATATTCAATTTTGCCTGAGAATGCTCTGAAAGGCTTATAGAGCATCTGCCCCCAGATATCCCTGTGGGTAGAGGCCATCCCAGTTGAGAAAGGGAAACTTCTAGAGAACCCTGTGCCTGGCTCTCTAAGCTTGTCCCAAGACCCTCAAACAGATGAAAACCAGTAGGTACTTGCTGGCCCCAGAATGCCCTCCCTTCTTCCCAGGCACAGGCCAATAAACATCCGTCACCTGCAGCCATCATGCCCGGAACATTACACTTTGCAGCTATTTTTGCTTTTTACTCACCAACTTCTCCACCGTTTCAGCTTCTTAAGGACCCAGGACGGATGATGTTTGTAAACTGTAAATTAACATTGCACAGCTACCGTGCGGCTATTATGATGTGATTTCCTTTGTGTGATGATCCCAACCCATCTTGTGAGAGCCGCACAGGATTTAAGGGATGTGACAGAGCTGAAAATGGAGTCACCGTGGCCAATGCGAACTTTGTGTTCATTCTTTCGAAACGTCCGGTATAGGACTGCGGGTGTCTTAGGGTGATAAGGGTGTAACTTTAGATAAGGAATTCATTTGGCAGCGTCCGCGGCAAGACTTCACTGGAACAGAAGTAACTGATGGGGCCAAGCGGCCCAGAGCCTTTCCAGACGGACGCTCCCGAGGCTCTGTCAGAGCAGGGGGAGACTTCCCACTCAGGCTCAACGGGGGACCGCGCGCTGGACCGGCCACCGCCGCTCCTGCCGAGACGCCTCCTCCCCGCGTTTCTCTCTGCGGTGACTCATCCCCCCTTTTCTCCTTTCCCTCCATTGACTAACCTGTGCTGTGTTCAGGTTAGATTCGGTAAAGCTGCGTGACTCACAGATTGAAACTGATCGTAGTTTTGGACGCCTCCAACCCTGTGATTCTTTCTGGCATCATCACTGGACCCTGTGACAGAGGCCTAAGTGGGAGATGATTCCATCCTGGGGATGGGTCATTGTCAGCAGGGCGTGTCCTCCCTTCCTTCTGGCTGGGTTGGCAGGGGGAAGGACATCAGGGATGCTCCTGACCCAGGCAAGAAATGAATAAGGTGGGGATGCGACCTCCGTGGGCCCCAGGTGGAGGCTCCCCCCGCCCCCCCACCAGACTCAAGCCTGTCTCTCCGCACAGGGCCCGGGTTGAAGAGGCCACAGTGGCTCCTGGGCTGGCCTCGGGGTGTCCCCTCCGCTGGCATCTCACTGCTGGGGTGAGGGTCTTCCCTTTGACAGCTGCCCCACGGCCTACTCCTATTCTGAGAAGCCCCTAACAAGTATCCCCTGTACTGCCTCCTTCTTTTATTCTTAGAGGATGTTGGCCAGTGACGTAGGAGGTCAGAGATGGTGTTCTGGTGTTGTCGCCGTCCAGGCCAGCGCTGACCCCTGGCCACAAGCCCTGACGTCAGCGTTCCGTGTGAAAGCAGGTGTGTCTAGACCTCTGTCCGTGTGAAAGCAGGTGTGTCTAGATCTCTGCCGCTGAGGAAGGTCAGATGAGCCCGGGTGGGAAGCAGAGGAGCGGCTCCTATTTTTCTAGCCTGGTCCAGCCGCAGACCCCTGGGAGTGAAGGCGCTGGGGCTCTCCGTCCTGGGCCCCGCGACAGCCCTCTCTGGGCTGCTGCTAGATTCCCTGGGCCACCAGGGTTCGCTGTCCAGAAGGGGATCGTCGGAGCCTGGCCTGGCCGCCAGCACCCCACTCCCTCCATCCAGCCCCAGGAGGCCCAGGTCCAGGCCGCCACACCGACGTCACCCAGGCCCTGAGCGGCGGGCCCTGGTGGATGGGGGCAGATGAATTATGGCGGTCAGCCGGCGGCCGCCAAGCTTTCCCTAGAGACTCAGGGACGGCAGAGGGGCCGAGGGGGGGCCCCGCCTCCCGAGGGCTCCGGGGGCACCGAGCTTCCTGCCCCGGGTCAGTAAGCAGAGCGGATGGAGGGCGGTCATCTCATTAGCTTCATCCGACTCCCTGCTCACCCCGTAACAGAGCCCTGGGAATGAGGGTCTGGGACTGTCTGGGGCCCCGCTTTCCCCGGGGAGGGAGGGGACAAGGGAGGTGCTGGGTCTGGGGTCAGGGCGGAGGAGAGTGAGGGAGAGCTGAAAAGTGAGCCCCGGGAGGAAGGAGATATACAGTCCAGCCGCGGACACCTGGCCGAGGGGAAGGGGAGAGCAGACTCCCCCAGGCTCTGGACCTGTGTTCAGCTGAGTGATTTCCACTGACCCCAGTTGCCTCTCATTTCCTCCTTGGTTAAAAGAGAACCTGCAAGCCCACTCCCTGGACGTTGTGAAGCTACAACCGCCCTCTCCATCCCCCTTGACCTCCCCCTGGAAACCATCCCCTACAGTTCCCAGCCCAGGAGGGCCCATCAAGAATTCATCCTTCTGTTTGCATTTCTAGAGGGAGAAGGTTGCAGGAAGGAAGGGATTCCTAACTTGCATCTCCCTAAGTCAGCGATGTCTCTCCCTTCACCATTGTTTTGGGGTTCACCCTCCACCCCAAACTCTCTGAGAACGACCTTCTCAGCAGAGCTGATCTGAGAGGGCTGGCTGCCTTCACAAGACACAGAGGGACCCCCTGATCGGCCAATATCTCCCCCCCCACCCCGCCCTCCTCTTGGCTCCTTCTAAAACCCAGTGATCCCCCTGACCCTCTAGTGATAACAGGGATTCTCTGGAGAATAAACTCCTCCATCCACATCCACCCTCCCATCCCCAGCATACTTGGAATCCCAGAAACCCACCTGGAGCAGGATCTCCCCCTNGGGGGGGAGATATTGGCTCCTTCTAAAACCCAGTGATCCCCCTGACCCTCTAGTGATAACAGGGATTCTCTGGAGAATAAACTCCTCCATCCACATCCACCCTCCCATCCCCAGCATACTTGGAATCCCAGAAACCCACCTGGAGCAGGATCTCCCCCTAACCCCGGGCGGCTGTGGAGGGAGCTTACGACGGGAAACAGAGTCACACACCACTGCCTGCTTGGGTTTTTGTTTTGTGCTGTTTGTTCTTATTAAAAAAAAAAAAAGCAACTGATAAACAAGAATCATTCCCATAATTGTCTTAAAGGTTAAAATATTATGACAGTTCCCTGATTGGGCTGTTGGAAGAATTAAATGAGATAAGGCTCCAGGGAACATCAGAGAGGCTTTCTGGAGCTTTCCAACTGTGCAGGAAAAAGAACGGCCCTTCTGCCACCGGCTCCTTTGCCTCTGCTGTCTGTGGGGGGCTGTTTGGTACCCGAAGCTTGTCACTCATCAAACCCTGGCTACTGGCATCTTGCATGTGACAGATTCTCCTACAGGTTCTCCAGGGAGGCCCTGCATCTTACTGGCACACTTAAATCTTTGGCATTTTCAGTCATAAAGAACTTTCAGGGCACAATTCTTATTAGAATATTCAACCCTTTCAGATCTGCCATGCTCCCATCCAGGCTCGCCTCTCCAGCCAGGGCGTGGATTCCAAAGCCAACCACGTGGACACGCTCCTGGCCGCTGCCCGCTGCCCGCCCTAATCTCTGCTCCAAGATCCTGTGCTGTGGGGTGGTGGCGGGGAGGGGTGGTGGGTCCTGTGCCCCCATCTTCACCTTCCGGGCAGGGCACAGGTCTTGAGTCACAAGACTGGAATCCAACCATTTTAGCGCAGTGAATGCAGACAGTCAAGTGCCTTCACGTCTGGAGTTTAGGCATCTGTAATGTAGAAGAAGAGAAAACACACCTCCAGGGGCTGTCGTGAGGATTCGATCAAATAAATGCCGAGTAAAGACTCTGGAGATCGCAGCTAAGTGAAGAGTAGGCAGCAACCAGATGCCTGGGGTCCCAGCAGAGTTGCAGCAGGGGGGGAATGTGGGTCCTGGGCCCCAGAAGGCAGCAGGGAACCTGCTCAGATCTGAGCCTGGAGTCCGGCGGGCCCCCCTCTCCCAGCATGAGGCAAGGGGAGAGGACAGAGCAAAGACCCCCAGGTGGGGGGATCTTTAGAGGTTCTCCAGCTACTCATTTAAGAAGGGAAAGAATTCCCCTTCTTCCCACCCCCACCCTCGTGCTTCCAATAAGCAAAATCCCCATTTTCTGGCCCCCAACACAGTCGTGCTAGCTTGAAAATGCCAGAGAATTAAGGGATGGGGAAGTTGAGGGGGTAGGGCGGAAGGACTGGAGACCAGTGAAGCTCCAAGCAAGGGGAATCGGGCCTTTAGGTATCTGCAAGGGCCACCCCACAATCACCCAGGCCATTTGGGTGCTTCTTGGCCACATACTTACCTTCTGGAGCAAACAGAGGGAGTCCTAATGCCCAAATGTGTGGTGGGGCTTCCTGATGGTTGGGGGGTAAATGAAAGTCACTTGGTCATGTCCGACTCTTTGTGACCCCACCGACTATATAGTCCATGGAATTCTCCAGGCCAGAATACTGGAGTGGGTAGCCTTTCCCTTCTCCAGGGGAAGCTGAAGAAGCTGAAGTTGAATGGTTTTATGAAGACCTACAAGACCTTTTAGAACTAATACCCAAAAAAGATGTCCTTTTCATTATAGGGGACTGGAATGCTAAAGTAGGAAATCAAGAAACACCAGGAGTAACAGGTAAATTTGGCCTTGGAATGCGGAATGAAGCAGGGCTAAGACTAATAGAGTTTTGCCAAGAAAATGCACTGGTCATAGCAAACACCCTCTTCCAACAACACAAGAGAAGACTCTACACATGGACATCACCAGATGGTCAACACTGAAATCAGATTGATTATATTCTTTGCAGCCAAAGATGGAGAAGCTCTATACAGTCAACAAAAACAAGACCAGGAGCTGACTGTGGCTCAGATCATGAACTCCTTATTACCAAATTCAGACTTAAATTGAAGAAAGTAGGGGTCATGGAAGTGCTAAGGAAATAACATATAGGGTAAAGTCATGACCCAAGGGAAAAGGAATAGACCAAGGAAACCCAGGTAACCCCAAAATGCAGAGATTGGGAAGGGAGAACTGAAAATGAGAAAAAGGCAGAAATATAGGTGAAAAAAAAAATAGAAACAACTATTGTCACGGAAGACAAGGAAGGAGAAAATTTCAAGAGAGAATATTCCAACAGTGTTAAATTTAGCACAGAAGACAAGCACATAGGGCTAAAATGACCCCTTGATTACAAGTATGGAGGTCTTAATGACATTGACAAGAAAATCATTACAGAATTTAGAAGCCAGCTTTTAGTGAGTTGAGGAGTGAATGAGAAGTAAAAAACTGTTAAGGGGAGGAGAGCACAGCAGTTAGAGTGGAGCCTAAATCAAGTAAGTGGTGGATTATAAGATCAGAGAAACTTTAACAGTGGGTTGACATCATAAGAAAGAAGAATCAGGGTCTGGGAGTAAACGGAAAGGCTGGGATCAAAAGAACAAGCAGAAGGGATAGCTTCAGTTTGGAGGAAAGCACTCTACCCTTTTGGCTTCCCTGGTGGTAGAGCCGGTAACACATCTGCCTACATTGCAGGAGACCACCTGCAATGCCAAGAGACGTGGGTTCAGTCCCTGGTCTGGGAAGATCCCCTGGACAGTGAAATGGCAACCCGTGCCAATATTCTTGCCTGGAGAATCCCATGGACAGAGGAGCCTGGTGGGCTGCAGTCCATGGGGTCACAACAGTCAGACACAGCTTAGCAACTAAACCACCAGCACCACTCTATCCTTTTAGACTGGCAGAGCGAGGTAAAAGTGCATATGGATGTGGGTGTGTTTATCGAAGGGGACCTAGAATGTTGAAGAGTTCATTTCCAAAGGACTCACTATTGTAGCTTATGAAGGAGTCAGCTTCTCTGCTGAGAATGAGGGACCTGAGAAGAGTATAAGTCAGCAGACATTCCTGAGGGGAAAGGGAAAGAAGATGACAGGGGACAAGAAAAAGAGTTGAGCTGCTGTGCTAACCCTGACTTTGTAGTGGAGCCAGTCCATCTGAAGATGTGATTTTTCTCCAACCTATCACTTGGCAATCTGGATACAGAAGGAAAGTCACATTGCAGATTTTAAGATTGAGTTTTGCCTGGTGGCTGTGGCCAAACAGCCAGGCTGCAGAAGAATTAAGAGACTGAATGGAATTGTAGCTTAGGTCATCAACCAGATGGGCCAAGTCAAGGAAGGAAACAAGTGAGGCTAGAGAGGGGATGACTGGAATAAGAGGCTGGGATTTAAGAAGCTGGGGACACTAGGAGGCTGAAGAACAACAGTTTTAAGAAAGGAAATGCATGATATTGGGAAGGACTTGGGATTTGGTCTGAGAGTGGTTACAAAGGATTTCTGATCCAAGCCAAAGATGGAGGTAACTCTAGTAAAGTGGGGCTTACTGGAGTTGGGGCTAAAAAACTGAGGCTCAGGTGTTGGCTAGTTCATCTACAGGGTTATTTGAACACATGAATATCAGCAGGTAACAGAAAGGCATGGAGACAAAAGAAGCCAAAGGGTCAGTGAACCAGTTAAGAGGGGCTGGGAGGCTGGTATTTTTCAGTGATCAGAAGGAGTAGAAGAGGTACAATCTAGTGGCAGGACCCTTAAAAGAGAAGAGATTTTTACTGATTGATGTAGGAGGGGTTTGAAGCAGGGCTTCCTGCTGCCATAACAAAGTACCACAAACTGGGTAGCTTAAAACAACAGACATTTATTCTTACACAGTTCTAGAGGCTAGAAGTCCACAAGTCAGGTGTCAGTGGGGTTGGTTCTAGAGGCTCTGAAAGAGAATGTCTTTTATACTGCTCTCCTAGCTTCTAGTTGCCCCTGGCAATCCTTGGTATTTCTTGGTAGACAGATACATCACTCTAGTCTCTGCCTCCATCATCTGTGGTATTCTCTCCTCTTGTGTCTTCACATCATCTTCTTCTAAGAACATCAGACCTATTGGATTCAGGGCCCTTCCTACCTCAGTATGACCCCATCTACTCTTAACTAATGCAACAGCCCAGTTGCCAACTAAGGTGGCATTCTGAGGTACTGGGGGTCGGGACTTGAACGTATCTTTTAGAGTGACACAATTCAACACTTGGACAATTGGAAAAGGCCATTCCTATCACAAGAAGAACATGATCAGAGGATGAACAGAACAATGCGCATCTTTGTGTGTCTGTTGTGGGGGTGGTGTTTAACAGGCAGTAGCATCTCAGGTTGGAGCCAACTTTCACTTAAAAAAATAAGAAAGAAGAAAATCAGAGGGGGTTCCAGTGAGCACTGGGGAGAAGTGTAGGGCCCAGGTGAACACCAAGAAGGAAGAGAATAAGGAAAACAAAAGAGATGACTGGTCAGGGGCTTCATTGATGGGGTAATGACTGAGGAGGGCAGAGATATGCCTAGGGATTGGCTGTCCTGTGGCCCCAGAAGTAACTCCAGAGCTCATGTGTGCACATGGCTGCAGGTTTTTGCACCGAAGGAGGAAGAGTGTATTAAAGCCAGCTTAGAGACCTTTAGAAAGGTCTGGGTGATAACTAGCATGCATAATTATAAAAATATACCTCTAATGGAGAAGAGAGTATAGCGGCCAAAACCCCAGGTTTGGCACTGGACAACCCAGGATGAGTCCAGGCCTCTGTCATTTAACAATCACTTTACTTCTCTGGGGCTCAGTTTCCACCTCTGTAAAATGGGGCCATCCTAAATCCATTGTGGGAATTACCTGTGCTAATATCTGTATGGCATCTAGAGCATGGTTTCCCATGAAGTAAATGCTCAATAAATGGCAGCCACTTATTATAAGATAACTTTTTATTTTGCAGTAATTTTACAAGGAATTCTTATATATCTTTTAAATAAATTCACCAAATTCTGCTTACATTTTCCATTTTTTCTCTGTTATACATGCATGTCCCTCTGTAAAGATACATTTTTATTTATATCTCTTTCTACTTCTACTTATATTTCTATCTGTAATTTTTCTTCCCTAAATCTTTTGAGAGTAAGTTTGGAGACACTGTGCCCCTTTAGTAAATAATCCAGTATGTATTTCATAAGTACAATAGTGTCCTCGTATAACCACACTGTGATTATCAAAACCAGGAAATTTAACCTGATACAATACTATCATCAACAATGTATATTCTTTTTAAGACTTTTATTTCTTTAGTGTAGTTTTAGATTTACAATGAAATTGAGAGGAAGGTACAAAGATTTCCTGTATATCCCCTGCCCCTATACATGCATGAACTTTCCCATTATCAACATCACTTCCAGAACAGTACATCATTTTTATTAAGAATAAATCTACATTGACACGTCGCAATAACCCAAAGTCCATATCACTTTAGGGTTCACACTGTACATTCTGTGGGTTTGGGAAATGTACAGTGACATATGTCCATCATTATAATATCACACAGAATATTTTCACTGCCTTAAAAATGCTGTGTTCTGCCTATTCATCTTTCCTTCCCTCCATTCCTGGAAACCACTGACCTTTTTATTCTCTCCATGGTTTTACCTTTTCCAGAACGTCACATAGTTGGAATCATATGGTATACAGCCTTTCTAGATTATCTTCTCTCACTTGGTAATATGCACTTAAAGTTCCTCCATGTTCTTTCATGACTTGCTAGCTCATCAGTTTTTAGCACTGAAAAATATTCCATTCCAGCTACTGAAGGACATCTTGGTTGCTTCCAAGTTTTGGCAATTATGAATAAAGCAGCTATAAACATCATTTTGCAAGTTTTTGTGTACACATACATTTTTAGCTCTTTTAGGAAAAGATAAAGGAGCATAACTACTGGATTGCATGGTAAGAGCGGGTGTAGTTTTATAAGAAACCACCAATCTGCTTTACACAGTGGCTGCACCATCTTGTATTCTGGAGCATAACTACTGGATTGCATGGTAAGAGCAGGTGTAGTTTTATAAGAAACCACCAATCTGCTTTACACAGTGGCTGCACCGTCTTGTATGCTCAACAGGGCAGGAGAGTTCCTGTTGCTCCACATGCTCCCCAGCACTGACGTTGTCCGTGTCCTGGATTTTGGCCATCCTAATAGGTGTGTGGTAATATCTTGTTCCTTGGAGAAGGGCATGACAACCCACTCCAGTATTCTTGCCTGGAGAATTCCATTGACACGACTCAAGCGTCTCACATGACTGAAGCAACTTAGCATGCACGCACCATCTCGCTGCTGTCTTAATTTACATTTCCCTGATGATACAGAATATGGAGTACCTTCCATATTAATTTTTCATCAATTTTCTGAAAACAGTTTCATAACTCTGATTTTCCCAGTCTAGGATCTAATTCTGTACCCCACATTGTATTAGTTTTCATGTTTCTTTATTCTTCTTTAATATTAGTTCTCATTTATGTTATTTGACCTTGATATTTATGAAAACCACAAGCTAGTTATTTTGTAGAATGTCTTATGGGTTGAATTTACCTGATGTTCCCTCATGATTTGATTCATATTATTCATTTTTATCAGGAAAACCAAAGAAGTAATGTTGCGTTCTTCTTGATACATCATATCACGAGGCACATGACGTTAATTTGTTTTTAGAGATCAACCTGATCACTTAATTAATGGGAAACAGTCTTTTTATTTTATCATTCTTGTTGCTGTTAAAAACATAAGACGGGCTCTGTTTCAGTATGATTCTCTTTTTACTGCCAAATAAAGCATTATCTTTCCTGTGGCCTTTCCATGGTCAGTACACCTGAACTGGGACTTTTCACCTGACTCATAGAGTAACCAAAGGAACCGAAAATGGTACTTTTGGGTGAACCAGAAGGAATTAGAACTTGGACTTGCTGAACCTGGTTCCACTTAAGGCCCAATTCCAGGATAATTACTCTGCATTAAAAAAGAAATCCCTTCCATACTGTGCACTTATTTTTGACTGAATTTATTTCTAAGTTTATTGTGATTGCCTTGGTCTGCTCCCCCTAATAATTCAGGATTCTTCTTAGGGATTACATAAAGCACAGAACAGTTTGAGAGAGGTTTCGAACATTCCTATCTTTCTTTTGGGAGAGCTCAGTTCAATCGTTGCTGTTGTTGTTTCAGAGCCCCTATGTCAAGGACTAACGGAGTGATCTGGGGTTGTTCAGAGACTTTAGTCTCCCGAGGCACATGGAGTTAGGCTTTGGATTTGTTCTTCAAATACTGAAGAATTCTTTATGGTCATGTTCTTGAACAACAAGCAAAGGAAATCCATATCCTTCAAGCTTTAGTTTAATAGTACTATGTACCACTGAATGGGTGGAAGGAAGACGACTTACCTTTAATTCAGATGAAATGTATGTGAGAAACGATCCATATCCATTAAAAAGGTCAGCTTTGTAGCCCACTGCATTCATTTGATTTTCCTGATATCAAATACTGAAGAATTCTTTATGGTCATGTTCTTGAACAACAAGCAAAGGAAATCCATATCCTTCAAGCTTTAGTTTAATAGTACTATGTACCACTGAATGGGTGGAAGGAAGACGACTTACCTTTAATTCAGATGAAATGTATGTGAGAAACGATCCATATCCATTAAAAAGGTCAGCTTTGTAGCCCACTGCATTCATTTGATTTTCCTGATTTTGTATATCTGACTCTACATTTGTTTTTACAGAGCCCAGACTAATGCAAGCACACTATTCATTCTTTACACCACTAATGAGCAAAGATTATAACTCATATAGCTCTCTGTGTATTACAGCAATAGCAAAACACTGCCAAATATAGCCATGTCTAACTATTATGAATACCTTTAAGCTTGGGGGGCATCACCACAATAACTAGCACTGTAATTAGCTGTTTAATCAGACGGGCTTGAGAAAACACACTAAATACTATTGTTGCACTGAATATCCAGTAGATGACTAATTGCCAACTTAAAAATTCAGAACCATGACTCTTTAGAATGTCTATAACAGTGTAAAATGTTTTACAAATATTCATTAAGAATAAGATAGGCATCTATTGCATGTCTCCAACCTACTAAATGTTAATGTTGAAGGTTTTATGCAGACCATGTTCATAAATTTACAAATTGTGTCCATGAATTTAAATCCTAATAACTCAGCTTATTAGACTCCAATCACATTTTCTCCCTTAAAAGGCAGTGTTTTACAAGTAGACTATAAATGTGTTCATTGACTAATAATTACTTATATGATGTCCAAAATAAGGTGACTTGCAGGTGTAGCCTGATTATTTTGTTGAGGTGCTGAGATGATTCCCTATTTCCCCAAACTCACTCACTATTTTGGTGTGAACATATGCCTGTTACAGAGATTTCGATCTGCTTTTCTTCTTATGCCTCAGGCTCAAAAGGCAGCCTGAGGAATGTCTGCTACTCACCCAGCTTTGATGCTCTATCCAGAGGGAAAGGGTCCCCACACAGCCCATGGGTCACCTGGGTACTGGTGACAACTCTCCTTCTGAAAGGGGCTGAAAATAAAAGAAAGTGTTAGTCAGTCGTGTCCAACTGTTTGCGACCCCATGGACTGCCCACCAGGTTCCTCTGTCCATGGGATTTCTCAGGCAAGTACACTGGAGTAGGTTGCCATTCCCTTCTCCAGGCAATCTTCCTGACCCAGGGATCGAAGCCAGGTCTCCTGCATTGCAGGCAGATTCCATTCCAGACTGGTCCTTTGAGAAATTTATATGGATACTTTACCAGGGGTTGCTACCACTTCCAAGCAGGCTCTTGCTGCCAGTCTGGCTAAATTCTGGATCAGGTGATGGTCTTCCTATCTAAATTTCCTTACAGTTCAAGTTGGTGAAATAGGATTATCCTTCCTATTGAGAAAAGCATTTGACTCTAGAGGCAGTCAAATTAGTAGCAGGTCATCTGCAATAAATAGATATATTTATTCATTCTGCAAACACAGGAACTGTGAGGACATGAAATTGAAAAATATCAAGTCTTGCTCGTGTGAGCTTCATCCCCTCAGATTGCACCTTCACCTCTGCAGAAAATGAAGGTGCTTTGTGAGTTAGGGGTGAAGTTTTTGATCTTTTAAAACCTTATGGAAGGAAATTTTACAGTTCCTAAGGTACCTATTTCAGTTATTCATACTCCTCATAGCTAGGGAATTTTTATTTATTCTAACTCAGGATTTCTCAACATCTGCACTGTTGACATTTAGGACTAGATAATTCCTTGTTGAGGGGACTGTCCTGTGCATTGTAGGATATGAGTAGTCCCCCAGGCCTCTACTCACTAGATGCGAGTAGCACATTCCTAGTTGAGACAATCAAAAGTGTCTCAGACACTGCCAAATATTCTCTGGGGAACAGAGCTAATGATCTAACTTGAATTTGTTCTTTTACAATATGACATCATGTTTTTGTTACTGTTTATATTTACTGTAGAGATAGAGATTAATTTGCCATTATTTTCTGTTGAATAATATCAAGGGAAGTCAGGCAGAGGAACCAGAGATCAAATTGTCAACATCCACTGGATCGTCAAAAAAGCAAGAGAGTTCCAGAAAAACATCTACTTCTGCTTTATTGACTACACCGAAGCCTTTGACTGTGTGGATCACAATAAACTGTGGAAAATTCTGAAAGAGATGGAAATACCAGACCACCTGACCTGCCTCCTGAGAAATCTGTATGCAGGTCAGGAAGCAACAGATAGAACTGGACATGGAACAACAGACTGGTTCCAAATAGGAAAAGGAGTACGTCCAGGCTGTATCTTGTCACCCTGCTTATTTAACTTTTATGCAAAGTACATCATGAGAAACACTGGGCTGGAGGAAGCACAAGCTGGAATCAAGATTGCCAGGAGAAATATCAATAACCTCAGATATGCAGATGACACCACCCTTATGGCAGAAAGTGAAGAACTAAAGAGCCTCTTGGTGAAAGTGAAAAGGAGAGTAAAAAAATTGGCTTAAAGCTCAACATTCAGAAAACGAAGATCATGGCATCCGGTCCCATCACTTCATGGCAAATAGATGAGGAAACAATGCAAACAGTGGCTGGCTTTGTTTCTGGGGGCTCCAAAATCACTGCAGATGGTGATTGTAGCCATGAAATTAAAAGACGCTTACTTCTTGGAAGGAAAGTTATGACCAACCTAGACAGCACTTTAAAAAGCAGAGACATTATTTTGCCAACTAAGGTCTATCTAGTCAAGGCTATGCTTTTTCCAGTGGTCGTGTATGGATGTGAGAGTTGGACTATAAAGAAAGCTGAGCACAGAAGAATAGTTGCTTTTGAACTGTGGGGTTGAAGAAGACTCTTGAGAGTCCTTTGGACTGTAAGGAGATCCAACCAGTCCATCCTAAAGGAGATCAGTCCTGGGTGTTCATTGGAAGGACTGATGCTGAAGCTGAAACTCCAATATTTTGGCCACCTAATGCAAAGAGCTGACTCACTGGAAAAGACCCTGATATTGGGAAAGATTGAGGGCAGGAGAAGAAGGGGATGACAGAGGATGAGATGGTTGGATGGCATCACCAACTCAACGGACATGGGTATGAGTGGACTCTGGGAGTTGGTGATGGACAGGGAGGCCTGGCGTGCTGCAGTTCATGGGGTCACAAAGAGTCAGACACAACTGAGCGACTGAACTGAACAAAACTGAACTGAAGCAGATGCAAAAGCTTCATCCTCTGACTAGATCTCATACTGTTAAGAGTATAACAGTGTAACACTGGCATGATTGTTTTAATTTTTATTGACAAGATTCCCAGTTTCCTTTCCCCCCATTTTTAAAATTATGTTCATAGGCAAGAGTGTCATAGATTGCTAACTGGCTTTCTTTTGAAGTCAGTGATTCTTAACTATTTTTATATGTTCATTCAATATGCAAATTGCTGAAAGCTATATAGCCTCTCCCTAGAAAGATATGCATATACATACAATTTTTGCACATAATCTTAGGAAATTCAAAGCTACCACCTCTTTAAGCCCTTTCCTGCATCCCAGGTTAAGATTCTATGTTTTAAAATTAGTGCTGCTTCCTTGAGTTACGATTTTGTGAGGTTTTGAAATAAAGGAGGCCTGAATATGGATATTCATAACAATATATTCATAATAATAACTTCATAAGAGTCGGACACAACTGAGCGACTGAACTGAACTGAATATGGATAATAAAGTTTGAACAGCATGATGGCTTTGCTCTTTCTAGGTAAACACTGCAGGCACTGTTAACATTTCGCCAAGCATCCTATTTTCATCTCCATTGTTATTGTGGGCCTTTGTGCTGTTGCTAACCCATTATTGCTCTTTGCTTTAATTACTGATTTTGACAGCAGCAGAGCCATATTACTCAACAACAGGAGATGGGACGTGTGCCACCCTTTCCCCTGCCTACTCACCATCCAGTAGCTGCTGCAGAACCAAACAGAGCTCTTTGAGGCTAGTGTGACCCTGCTATGAGCTCATCCACCCCTTCAGATGTGCTCCCCCTGCAAAGAAAGAAAGAAACCGTATGCACAGCAGCACTGATGAGAAGTCCAAAGGATTCTTTGGAAGGGAAGAACAAAAATTAGTATATTGTCAAACAAAGAACTTCTAAATAACTATACAGACACTTCTCTAATGCTGCTCTCTCTACAGTTCTCCGATTCAATCTCTATCCCCTCTAGCACTCCTCTCCTCCTGTGCAGAGTAATTACTCTTTGCCCTCAAACCCAGATGCCACACTTATCCTGGTGCACAGATAAAAAAGGCTTGAAGTTCATGCGGCGGCCCCCCGAACTTTCTGAGAAGGCAGTTTAGGGTCACCAATAATTATTTCAATATGTCCTTTGGTGAGTCACTTTCCCTCACCCCAAACTCAGTAATTTATCAGAGTATTTTTTTTTTCTAAGCACATAACAGTATTCTTTCCCAAATAATTCTCATATTACTTACTGAAGCTAATAGTTTTGCCATATCATTACACCAGTAAGAGACAGCATAACTGGTTATTTTCTATATCCTTGCTACTGAAAGTGTACTCCCAGGATCAGCAGCATTAGTAGTACCTGGGAATTTGTTCAGTTCAGTTCAGTCGCTCAGTCGTGTCCGACTCTCTGTGGCCCCATGAATCACAGCACGCCAGGCCTCCCTGTCCATCACCAACTCCCAGAGTTCACTCAGATTCACATCCATCAAGTCAGTGATGTCATCCAGCCACCTCATCCTCTGTCGTCCCCTTCTCCTCCTGCCCCCAATCCCTCCCAGCATCAGAGTCTTTTCCAATGTTCAAAATCTCAGGCTCCACCCTGTTTTACCGAATCATTATCTGCATTTTAACAATAGTCCCAAGTGATCTGTGTGCGTACTAAGGTCCCCCCTCCCCCACCACCATCTTCATGTCCTTACCACCTAAGCTGAAGTTCCCCTGGGTTCCTGGAGTAAACAGCCTCCTTCATCCTCCATTCTGCTCCCAGACTGAAGAGTTGGTTTCATGCAAGGGATAAGCCAGTAGATTTCCTTTAGTTAAAAGTGGCTCCTCAGCCACCCATCTCCCACCCAACCCTATACCCAGTACCTGAGATTATCTTTGATTACATTCTGCTCTCTCCATCACAAATCTTATGGTTTGGGGAGGGGGGAGGGTGCAGAATCTGAAAATTTTATAATAATCCCCATTTACAGATGAGGAAACAAAGGCTCAGGAAGATCAAGTAACCTGTCCAAGTTCTCATAGATGATCAGGAGACAAAGGCAGATCAAGCCCCAGTCTCTCCTTTCATCTGTATCATGCTGACATTCTTTTATAACCACAATGCCAGGTGTAATTAGTTACTGGACATTCAGTGTGTGTATATGGTCAACTACTAATCGGCATGTGTCAAGAGCATTTGACAGCTACTGAACAACAACAAGGCCATATGCCATCCTGCCTCTGCAGAGACTGGGCTTCCCTGGTGGCACAGATGGTAAACAATCCACCTGCAGTGCAGGAGACCTGGATTTGATCCCTGGGTTGGGAAGATCCGCTGGAGAAGGGAATGGCTACCCATTCCAGGATTCTGTTCCTGGACAGAGGAACCTGGCAGGCTACAGTCCACGGGGTCATGACTTTCACACACTCTGCAGAGATTGAACCCTGTGCTGCTGCAGCTGCCTGCCGACCTTCAACACCCCCTGGGGGAGTTCAGGGTGGAGTTAGGCACTCTGTGCTCCAGGGAATACAGTGAAACTGGTCTTGAGATAGCAACATATTTTCAGGAACTGATTTCAAGATCCCAATCCTTCCATCTCTTCATATGTAGAAAATCACTAAAACCCTTCATGGTGACATCAGCTCCTCCTGACTAGCAGAAAACTTTTTGTAAAGTAAGTCCTTGATTTCACTGAACACCTCCTTCACCAAAATCTTATATATTGACCTTCCCCCACTGCCTCTTTGGAGCAGTCTCTCAGAGCTATCTGATGTACTGTCTCCTGCGATGCAGTCTTCCTTCTGCCCTGAATAAAACTTAATCTGCAGCTCTCACGTGGTGTTATCTTTTTTAGTTGATAGTTAATATATATACATATGAGATTCTTTTCATAAGACCTTGTCCCTTTATTCAAGCAGCCCATATTTGGAGGCTGTCACTGACAAGTAAATTCACAATACACTGTGATACGTGATACCATGGTGCTAAGTATAGGATGCTATGAACACTGACAGGAAGGACGTCTAATCCAGCATTGGCTATGAAGTTAAGCTTACTTAGAAGCATGATTTCTGGCTGAAACTGAAGAAAAACATGGGGAGAAGAATATTTGAGCAGAGAAGGAATGGAAAGAAACACAGTGACTGAAGCTGGATTGGGTGAGGAGGAGGGGTGGGTGAGTCACCCAATGAGAAAAGGCCCAGATGGAAGCAGGATTCTGGTTATGAAGAATCTCAGAAGGCACATAAAGAGTTTGAAGTAAAGGAGCCTCAAGGAAGTTTTTAAGCACAGGAGGAACATGATCACATTGTGTTTTAGAAAAGATGGCTTTTCTGTGTGGTGACAGATTCAAAGGAGGGCATGAGAAAAATAATGGAGTTGAGTTAGAAGGAAGTTAAAGTAATATGGACAAGAGATATGGTGGCCTGAATTAGGACAGTAGCAGGAAGGATGGAGATGCAAAAGGTAGATCTCTTTAGGAGGTAAATTTCAGTGTGCCTTGACTGATGAAATGTGAGTGTGAGCAGAATGAACAGTATGAAAAGGCAAAAAGATACAACACTGAAGGATGAACTCCCCAGGTCGGTAGGTGCTTAATATGTTACCGGAGATCAGTGGAGAAATAACTTCAGAAAGAATGAAGAGACAAAGCCAAAGCAAACATAACACCCAGTTGTGGATGTGACTGGTGATGGAAGTAAAGTCCATTGCTGTAAAGAGCAATATTGCATAAGAACCTGGAATGTAAGGTCCATGAATCAAGGCAAATTGGAGGCAGTCAAATAGGAGACAGCAACAGTGAATGTCAACATTTTAGGAATCCATGAACTAAAACAGACTGGAATGGGTGAATTTAACTCAGATGACCATTATATCTACTACAGTGGGCAGGAATCCCTTAGAAAAAATGGAGTAGCCATCATGGTCAACAAAAGATTCCAAAATGCAGTATTTGCATGCAATCTCAAAAATGATGGAATGATCTCTGTTCATTTCCAAGGAAAACCATTCAGTATCACAGTAATCCAAGTCTACGCCCCAATCAGTAATGCTGAAGAAGCTGAAGTTCAACGGTTCTATGAAGACTTACAACACCTTCTAGAACTAACACCAAAAAAAGATGTCCTTTTCATTATAGGGGAAGGGAATGCAAAAGTAGGAAGTCAAGAAATACCTGAGGTAACAGGCAAATTTGGCCTTGGAGTACAGAAAGAAGCAGGGCAAAGGCTAATAGAGTTTTGCCAAGAGAACGCACTGGTCATAGCAAACACCCTCCTCCAACAACACAAGAGAAGACTCTACACATGGACATCACCAGATGGTCAGTACCGAAACCAGACTGATTATATTCTTTGCAGCCAAAGATGGAGAAGCTCTATACAGTCAGCAAAAACAAGACCAGGAGCTGACTGTGGCTCAGATCATGAACTCCTTATTACCAAATTCAGACTGAAATTGAAGAACGTACTGAAATCCACTAGACCATTCAGGTATGACCTAAATCAAATCCCCACAATTATTCAGTGGAAGTGAGACATAGATTCAAGGGATTAGATCTAACAGAGTGCCTGAAGAACTAAGGACAGAGGTTTGTGACACTGTACAGGAGACAGGGATCAAGACCATCCCCATGGAAAAGAAATGCAAAAAAGGCAAAATGGTTGTCAGAGGAGGCCTTACAAATAGTGGTGAAAAGAAGACAAACAAAAGACAATGGAGAAAAGGGAAGATATACTCATTTGAATGCAGAGTTCCAAAAATAACATGGAGAGATAAGAAAGCCTTCCTCAATGATCAATGCGAAGAAATAGAGGGAAACAATAGAATGGGAGAGACAAGAGAATTAGAGATACCAAGGGAACATCTCATGCAAAGATGGGCTCGATAAAAGACAGAAACAGTACGGACCTAACAGAAGCAGAACATATTAAGGAGAAGTGGCAAGAATACACAGAAGAACTGTACAAAAAAGATCTTCACAACCCAGATAATCACGATGGTGTATTCACTCACCTAAAACCAGACATGCTGGAGTGGGAAGTTGAGTGGGCCTTAAGAAGCATTGCTAAGAACAAAGTTAGTGCAGGTGATGAAATTCCATTTGAGCTATTTCAAATCCTAAAAGATGATGCTGTGAAAGTGCTGCACACAGTACGCCAGCAAATTTGGAAAACTCAGCAGTGGCCACAGGACTGGAAAAGGTCAGTTTTCATTCCAATCCCAAAGAAAGGCAATGCCAAAGAATGGTCAAACTACTGCACAACTGCACGTATCTCTCACACTAGTAAAGTAATGCTCAAAATTCTCCAAGCTAGGCTTCAACAGCACATGAACCATGAACTTCCTAATGTTCAAGTTGGATTTATAAAAGGCAGAGAAATCAGAGATCAATTGCCAACATCTGCTGGATCATCAAAAAAGTAAGAGAGTTCCAGAAAAACATCTACTTCTGCTTTATTGACTACGCCAAAGCCTTTGACTGTGTGGATCACAACAAACTGTGGAAAATTCTTCAAGAGGTGGTCAGACCACCTGACCTGCCTTCTGAGAAATTTGTATGCAGGACAAGAAGCAACATTTAGAACTGGACATGGAACAACAGACTGGTTCTAAATTGGGAAAGGAGTATGTCAAGGCTGTATATTGTCACCCTGCTTATTTGACTTATATGCAAAGTACATCATATGAAATGCTAGGCTGGATGAAGCACAAGCTGGAATCAAGATTGCAAGAAGAAATATCAATAACCTCAGATATTCAGATGACACCACACTTATGGCTGAAAGTGAAGAACTAAAGAGCCTCTTGATGAAAGTGAAAGAGGAAAATGAAAAAGCTGGCTTAAAACTCAACATTCCGAAAACTAAGATCATAGCATCTGGTCCCATCACTTCATGGCAAATAGATGGGGAAACAGTGGAAACGGTGACAGATTTTATTTTCTTGGGCTCCAAAATCACTGCAGATGGTGACTGCAGCCATGAAATTAAAAGATGCTTGCTCCTTGGAAGAAAAGTTATGACCAACCTAGACAGCATATTAAAAAGCAAAGACATGACTTGGCCAACAAAGGTCCATCTAGTCAAAGCTTTGGTTTTTCCAGTAGTCATGTATAGATGTGAGAGTTGGACTATAAAGAAAGCTGAGCATCCAAAATTGATGCTTTTGAACTGTGGGGTTAGAGAAGATTCTTGAGAGTCCCTTTGAATGCAAGGAGATCAAATGAGTCCATCCTAAAGGAAATCAGCTGTGAATATTCATTGGAAGAACTGATGCTGAAGCTGAAATTCCAGTCCTCTGGCCATCTGATGCGAAGAGCTGACTCATTTGAAAAGACCCTGATGCTGGGAAAGATTGAGGGCAGGGGGAAAAAGGGACGAAAGAAGATGAGATGGTTGGATGGCATCACCGACTCAATGTGAAGGAGGAAAGAGAGCTGGACCCCATCTTAGGCCAGGCTGTGAACAATAGGCTACACGCATGGTCACCCTCCCAAGGGACTCTGAATTTTGTGCTCAGTGTCTATAGAAGTGGCATACCAACGGAAAATCAGACCCCAGATAAAAGAGCCTCAGGACTTGTACTTAGACTCTCCCCGTTGCCTCAAAGAATATGCTAATTATCTCTGTAACAGAACAAAGCGGTAAATTCCATTATTTTTATCAGGATATGACCACAGGCCTATTGATAAATATCCACTGTTTATCTAGTCTTGTGACACATGAATCATGGGTTAACTTTGATTGTATCTCTCTCTTACCTTGTCCAGACTAGTTTCAAGGAATTTGGGGAGGTGGGTTTGAGCAAGTACACTTAGGGTATATAAGGTTTTCACAAAAACTGGTCGGGGTCCTTGGCTAAGAGGGGACTCTGTCTTGGGCCCGCCAGTGTAATAAACTGCACTCCTCTATCTGCATTGTCCTTCTGAGTGAGTCTGTTTCCCGGAACGCGTGGCTACAACAAACGGACATGAGTTTGAGTAAACTCCGGGAGTTGGTGATGAACAGCGAGGCCTAGTGTTCTGCAGCCATGGAGTCGCAGAGTCAGACATGACTGAGCGACTGACCTGAACTGAACTGAGAACAGAAAGAAGACATCAGCATATTGTCCTCCATTTTTGCCTTAGGCAGGAGTGTAGATATTAGCACCATATATTTGAGTATGTTATAAAAAATATTCCTACAAATTATCTCCTAATTAACATGAGAATGCCACTTTATTTGCTAGTATACTTATGGCCAGATTTGCCCTTGTTATGGTTCCAGGAAGTCTCGTCAGCCACTTATTAAAGGTGAACATGCTTACTTGTGCAACTGGATCATTTCAGAGTATACACATTGAGAATTACTGTCACAGCATGATGTCATAAACAAAAACCATTACGGGAAACATTGAAGATTCTAGTCATTTCAACAAAATTATGCTTCTCACTACAAACAGTGCCTTGGTTACTGAATTATTAAACAAAGTAAAACAAGACAGGAGCAAATAATAAGCCACAAACTATAGATGTGAAAAAAGGAACTGGTCATAAAACATAAAGATTGTCAAAGAAAAATAATATTGGCCACAGGGAAAGGAAACCTGGAATCTTATATAAGAGCAATGTATTGGCTAGTTTTGACTTTAGATAGGACTACTAAAATCTCCTCCATCCCCAAATGCCTATAAATAATTCTCAGTATCTTTTTTGACAGTACATGTGAAATCAGAAGTAATTTATTGAAAATCCCATGTATTTTAAATCTTAGGGATTAGGTTATAAATAAATATTTATTTTTTCACGTACTAAGAGGAAGCTAGAACAACAGAGAACCAGTTGCTTTTTCTCCCTAGCAGAGAAACAGGGAGAAAAGGCAATCTTATTTTTTTTATTTATAGCTGTAGGCCAAAATGTAAAAGTTAATTATGAAAATGATACTAGGATTTCAAATTTGTATAAGAAATTTATGCATATATTAAAACTATGGTTGAAAAACATTCATAAGGGTTTTCCACATGATTCACATGAATCAGTTATCATTTTGTTTGAACTAGTTGTGTTTGCTTTGGTCCATGACAATCATTCTAATTCTCATGTATCCTCCTTCGCCTTGCATCAAAGATGCTATAGAAATATTGGCATTAAACTCACTGTTTTCCTGACAGGGGATGTTGTCAAGGACTAACTGTCCTCTGGTGCATATCACTTTTATAGGTACTCCCTAGGGATTTTTGCTCATGTTTAAATGCCAGCAAAACTCCTTCTGAGAAAATGCAGTACTTTTATCTCATAGACTTCCCTGGTGGCGCAGAAAGTAAAGTGTCTGTCTACAATGCGAGAGACCTGGGTTCAATCCCTGGGTTGGGAAGATTCCCTGGAGAAGGAAATGGCAACCCACTCCAGTACTCTTGCCTTGAAAATCCCATGGACAGAGGAGCTTGGTGCAGGCTACTGTCCATGGGGTTGCAAAGAGTCGGGTAGGCACAACTGAGTGACTTCACTTTCACTTATCNTTTTTTTTTTTTTTTAATTTCCTTCTCCTCATTTCAAAATTAAAGCCAACACATGCTTATTGTTTAAAAATAATAACGTCCCAAGGGAGGTGGTAATCTCTCTCCCTATGTAATCCCTGTTAAGAATTTCCCAATTGTGTGTGTGGGTTAGTATTGTGTATATGTGTACACTTTTACAAGTAGAAGAGAAAAATGCAAAGTTGCTTATGTCTTGATTGGAAAAAAGATTGAGAATTGAGGTAGAACAGTGAACAGTAGAGCCTGGAGTTCGAGAGACCTGGGTTCTGGCTGCCTCCGCCCCACTGGCTCTAGCAGAATTCTTAGTGATGCTGTGATCCCCGTTGTGGCTCAGTGGTAAAGAATCTGCCCATATAACCCCTGTGTCAGGAAGATCCCTGGAGAAGGAAATGGCAACCTGCTCCAGTATGTTTGCCTGGAGAATCCCATGGACAGAGGAGCCTAGCCGTCTGCAGTCCAGAGAGTCGCAAAAGAGTTGGACATGACTGAGCAGCTAAACAGCAACTTATCAACCCTGCCCAGGCTCCTTGGTATGCAGGGAAAGGGTCTGCAGTGCTAGGTGGCCGGAAGGGCTTTTCCACCTCCAGGTGCCAATGTGGTGGAGAAATTCATTTGTTTTCCCAGCACGAAATGGTTAAATGCCAGAAGGGGATGGTAGAGTGTTGTGACTCAGCATGTTTGGTTTTGGTGAGTTAGAAGAAGGTTGTTTCTCGGAAAGAGAGCCTTGTAATTGTTGTCAACAGTAGAACTCCCACTCAGATGGTTAGAATTCTGTGGGACTCAGATAATGGATTGATTTATATGCCTCTCTGGCACAACAGTATTGTACCTTGTGTAGTTATTTTCTCAGTATTTTGTGCTGTCTAATTTTACATAAGTGAGAAGACAGTCCTAGAGAAAAAAACAACAGAGTATTTATGAAAAGCGGAATTTAATTCAAATTTCTGAAAAAATTATAAGACTGTAGTTTAACATAAGACTATCATGTATAGAATTATGAAAACAGTCATCTGTGTGTTTGCTTGGTGAGGAGACAAATACAGCAAGTCCCCAAAGTACCAGATAGCTGTGTTCTCAATTTACCTTTATCATCTGCAATATACTTTCTCAAAGATATGAAGTTTATTTGTAGCTGGATACAGCTGTACTTTTGTTATTAATCACAGGCTACCAGATTGAATGGTGTAGAACAATCAAGCAGGTCAGAAGTCAGATACACAGCTCACAAGCTAAAATTAAAATGTCAATGTGTTCCTTTCTGGAGGCCTGAGGAGAAAATCCATTTCTTTGCTTTTTTTGGCTTCTAGACGCTGCCCACATTTCTTGGCTAGTGGCCCCTTTGTCCATCTTTAAAAAAAAAAATGGAATGCTTCACACGTTTGAGTGCCATCCATGTGCAGGGGCCATGCTAATCTCTGTATCATTCCAATTTTAGTATATGTGCTGCCAAAGCAAGCACCCTTTGTGCATCTTAAAGCCATCCGTAGACTGTTTGGACTGTAGACCTCTTGCCTCACTCGCACCTACTCTTCTACTTTTAAAGACCTTTGTTGAGCCCACTCAGATAATCCAGAATAATCTCTCGATTTTAAGGTCAGCTGATTGGCAAAGTGACCTGCCATGTAATGTAATGTGTTCATAGGTAACTGGGGGTTAGAATCATTCAGGGGGCTATTATTCTGCCTACTCTATCTACCTTCTGTGCATTTTGGTTTGTGGTTTCTTCTTTCAAAACAGCCTTACTCTGTTATCCTTTTAGTTTCTAATCCACCAATTAGATTCCTTTTTGTTTTTCTACAAAGCACTTTTATATAAATATTATAAATCTTCTCTCTCAGTATTAGTGATGGGAATGCCGAGGAGGCAATGATGGATTTTCAGTTTATCATCTGGATCCAGTCTTTCCAGTACTAATATATCTTTTAAGTGTTTTTTAATTTTATAGATCTGAGTTTTTTATGCTAGTGCTTGAGGAGGTAATAGACCTTTGAGCTCTTTGGACTGACCGTTCTCTTTATCTTGGTACAAGATGTACTTTAAGATTTCAAGATTGGAGGAGGCCATGGCAGTCCACTTCAGTATTCTTGGCTGGAGAATCCCATGGACAGAGGAGCCTGGTGGGCTACAGTCCATAGGGTCGCAAAGAGTTGGGCATGACTGAAGCGACTTAGCACACACACAGGGCAAGGTCTAAGTTAGCAAACCTCAGGAGTCTATTTAAAGCTGACAGGGAAGAGGGATGGAGGTGATCCAGTTGTTTGAGGAAGTAGTTTGCAGGCAGGACTTTTCTGTCTGGAGCTGCCCTGTCTATGCAGTACCCTGCATAGATGAGCTATTGCAGCATGACAGGAAGTAAACTAACCTTGGGAAGTGTTCAGGGAACCTTGGTAAGTGTTCAGTAACCAGCTTTCCAGCCCCCGTTTCTTGGAATTTACTTGTAAGGTGAGCAGGGATGCCAGGAGAATAGATTTGTAGACTGTACACCTTTACAGATCCAGAGTTACTTAAAACATTAAATATTATCTAGTTCTTATTGAAGTGAAGTGAACTCGCTCAGTCGTGTCCGACTCTTTGCAACCCTGTGGACTGTAGCCGGCCAGGATCCTGTCCATGGGATTCTCCAGGCAAGAAAACTGGAGTGGGTTGCCATTTCCTTCTCCAGGGGATCTTCTCAACACAGCGATTGAACCCTGGTCTCCTGCATGGCAGGCAGATGCTTTATCCGAAAGATCATTTGATGTGGGAGCCATCAGAATAGCATAAATAGCTGAGTTCAGTTCAGTCGCTGAGTCATGTCTGACTCTTTGCGACCCATGAACTGCAGCACACCAGGCCTTCCTGTCCATCACCAACTCCCGGAGTTCACCCAAACTCATATCCATCGAGTCATACAGCGATCGAACCCTGGTCTCCTGCATGGCAGGCAGATGCTTTATCCGAAAGATCATTTGATGTGGGAGTCATCAGAATAGCATAAATAGCTGAGTTCAGTTCAGTCGCTGAGTCATGTCTGACTCTTTGCAACCCATGAATTGCAGCACACCAGGCCTTCCTGTCCATCACCAACTCCCGGAGTTCACCCAAACTCATATCCATCGAGTCAGTGATGCCATCCAGCCGTCTCATCCTCTGTCGTCCCCTTCTCCTCCTGCCCCCAATCCCTCCCAGCATCAGAGATAGCTGAAAGTAGATTGAATTTAATAAACGTTTCAGAACCGATGATATTCAGAGATAAATAGATGTTCTCACAGCCGGGTGGAAGAGTGAGATTTCACTGCAGCCTGAGTGCTCTGCGACATAAACAAGTGCTATGGGAACACAGAGGACCTGATGGCTGGGGGTAATAACATTTAATCTGAGTTTCTAAGAGTAACTAATAGGACAATACAGTGTTCTCCCTTGTCAGACAGGCTCATCTAAATAGGTAAGAGACTTAGTACATTTTTGTTCTTATCTTTAAAGTTGAAAAAAAATAAAAATAAAGTTGACTTAGTTTCGCATTGTTGTCATGATAAAAATATTCTGTGTTACCGTTATTAGATCAGTAGCCTAAAACTTGATCTTATGCCTGAGAATATACACCAGAGGGGTCTGCATCTAGGCTGATAACCATAAACTCACCTGGGGATTTTATGCATGTGATTTTATCCCTAACTGTATGCTTCTGGTTTTTGTCTGTCTTAGAGCTTTATGAATGAAAAGACTGGTTGTTGGCTTCTTTTTTTCCCCCACTGATAATTTTTGTCATTGGATTCTCTTTATAGAATTTTTAGCAAAGATATTTCCCCTCTTTTATTTAAAACACAAGCAGATGGAGCTATTTTAAAGAACAATATGATCCTTAACTCTCTTTTACTTTGTGGTGAATATATTATTAAGCACAGAGTATAGAAATACATATCTGATTACTAGATTTTTTGGTTTCTTGGGTTATCAGAGAATAGCATAGGAGCGGTAACTGGCCAATAAAACGTTAAAAATTTATTTACCTGCTATCTTTGACATGTGTCCAGGGGCCCACTACATTTTCTTTTTCAGTATCAGAAAGAAATTTCTTCTGTCTGTTCAGTTCAGTTCAGTCACTCAGTCGTGTCTGACTCTTTGCGACCCCATAAATCGCAGCACGCTAGGCCTCCCTATCCATCACCAACTCCCAGAGTTCACTCAGACTCACGTCCATCGAGTCAGTGATGCCATCCAGCCATCTCATCCTCAGTTGTCCCCTTCTCCTCCTGCCCCCAATCCCCCCCAGCATCACAGTCTTTTCGAATGAGTCAACTCTTCACGTGAGGTGGCCAAAGTACTGGAGTTTCAGCTTTAGCATCATTCCTTCCAAAGAAATCCCAGGGCTGATCTCCTTCAGAATGGACTGGTTGGATCTCCTTGCAGTCCAAGGCACTCTCAAGAGTCTTCTCCAACACCACAGTTCAAAAGCACCAATTCTTCGGTGCTCAGCCTTCTTCACAGTCTAACTTTCACATCCATACATGACCGCAGGAAAAACCATAGCCTTAACTAGACGGAACTTAGTCGGCAAAGTAATGTCTCTTCTTTTGAATATGCTGTCTAGGTTGGTCATAACTTTTCTTCCAAGGAGTAAGCGTCTTTTAATTTCATGGCTGCAGTCACCATCTGCAGTGATTTTGGAGCCCCATAAAATAAAGTCTCACACTGTTTCCACTGTTTCCCCATCTATTTCCCATGAGCTTAGTCTGTCTCTTATACACATCTCTTTGACTAGACGGACCTTAGTCGGCAAAGTAATGTCTCTGCTTTTGAATANCATCTGGGCCCATCACTTCATGGCAAATTGATGGAGAAACAGTGGAAACAGTGAAAAATACTTTATTTTCTTGGCCTCCAAAATCACTGCAGATGGTGACTGCAGCCATGAAATTAAAGGAGGCTTCCTCCTTGGAAGAAAAACTATGACCAACCTAGACAGCATGTTAAAAAGCAGAGACATGACTTTGCCAACAAAGGTCCATCTAGTTAAAGCTATGGTTTTTCCAGTACTCATGTATGGATGTAAGAGTTGGACTATAAAGAAAGCTGAGTGCTGAAGAATTGATGCTTTTGAATTGTGGTGTTGGAGAAGACTGAGAGTCACTTGGACTGCAAGGCGATCAAACCATTCAATCCTAAAGGAAATCAGTCCTGAATATTCATTGGAAGGACTGATGCTGAAGCTGAAACGCCAATCCTTTGGCCACCTGATGTGAAGAACTGACTCATTAGAAAAGACCCTGATGCTGGGAAAGATTGAAGTCAAGAGGAGAAGGGGATGACAGAGGATGAGATAATTGGATGGCATCACCAACTCGATAGACATGAGTTTGAGTAGGCTCTGGGAGTTGGTGATGGACAGGGAAGCCTGACATGCTGCAGTCTATGGGGTCGCAAAGAGTCATACATGACTGAGCAACTGTACTGAACTTTAGCTATTATATGGAACATAATTCTCAGAAACCCTTGTGTTTTTTTTCTCAAATTATGTAGGAACCTAAATAAAGTTATAAATTACTTATATTTATAGCCCTCAGACAATTTTAAGAACCCAACCAAATAGACAAAATTTAATGCAAATAAAATGATAAAACTAATACAGTTAATTCTAATGGCATTAGTAAGCATGATGGACAAAGTTGTAAAGACAAAATTGATCACTACATATAGGATTCTCTTGAACCCTATGCCTGTTTTATGGTGTATGGTGTGATAACTCAATTCTTTCATTCCTTCTCTTCATTTAACTTACTGTGAAACTTTCATCCATATAGTGTGTTGCAATGACATTTAGGCTTTGTTGGGTGCAAACATATCCTTTAAATTTTAGGCTCCATCTCTTGTTTTTCTTATTGACTATAAAGACAAACACAATCCCAAGGATGAAAATACCATGGCAGTACTGTGGACTAAAAAATAGATATACAACTTGAGAGTTGTGAGTTAAGTTTTATTTGTGGCAAAATGAGGACTTCAGCCCTGGAGGCTACATCTCAGATAGCTCTGAGAGACTGCTCCAAAGAGGCAGTGGGGGAAAGTCAATCTATGCGGTTTTGCTGAAGGGGGAGTTCAATACCATGAATCACTCAATTTACAAAAGGTTTTTTGTTAGTCATGAGGATCTAATGTCACCATGAAGGGATTTAGTGCTTCTCTAGAAGACAAAATTGATCACTACATATAGGATTCTCTTGAACCCTATGCCTGTTTTATGGTGTATGGTGTGATAACTCAATTCTTTCATTCCTTCTCTTCATTTAACTTACTGTGAAACTTTCATCCATATAGTGTGTTGCAATGACATTTAGGCTTTGTTGGGTGCAAACATATCCTTTAAATTTTAGGCTCCATCTCTTGTTTTTCTTATTGACTATAAAGACAAACACAATCCCAAGGATGAAAATACCATGGCAGTACTGTGGACTAAAAAATAGATATACAACTTGAGAGTTGTGAGTTAAGTTTTATTTGTGGCAAAATGAGGACTTCAGCCCTGGAGGCTACATCTCAGATAGCTCTGAGAGACTGCTCCAAAGAGGCAGTGGGGGAAAGTCAATCTATGCGGTTTTGCTGAAGGGGGAGTTCAATACCATGAATCACTCAATTTACAAAAGGTTTTTTGTTAGTCATGAGGATCTAATGTCACCATGAAGGGATTTAGTGCTTCTCTAGATATGAGGAGATGCAAGTGAAAGTGAAGTCGCTCAGTCGTGTCCGACTCATTGAGACCCCATGGATTGTAGCCCACCAGGCTCCTCTGTCCATGGGATTATCCAGGCAATAGTACTGGAGTAGATTGCCATTTCCTTCTCCAGGGGATCTTCCCAATCCAGGGATTGAACCTGGGTAGATGCAAGGAGATCATAAAACCTGTTCCTAAAAACATTCAACTATCTAAAGACCTGTCCCACCAGATTCCCTGGAGCACAGAGTGCCTCACTCCACCCTGAACTCCCTCAGGGGTTGCTGAAGGTCAACAGCTATAGCAGCATTGGGGTCAATCTCCCTGGAGGCAGATGGCAAATGCCTTTGTGTTCAGTCCTTGGCAATGCTCTTGGTAAGTGTCAATTTGCAGTTGACAGTACTAAGTGCTCATACAGATCACCTAGAGTGTTCTTATATATTTTCTAAATTACCATAAAAGTCATTATGCAAAAATACTAAATGCTCACAGAAAGCTATCATTCCCTAAGAACGTATTGGGTATCTTCCAGTTGAGAACCACTAATTTAAGGATTAGTGATGTGTCAGTTTTCCCTTTGGTCTCATCTTTCCATTCTATTTTTATTTTCTACTTGACCTCAGTTTTAGAAAATCTGTATTTTTTTGTATGTGTGCTATATGCTCTAAGGTAAATTACTAAAATCCTCTTCTGAAGCAGAATAATGCTCCCAATGAAATAACCTACAGGCAATTGGCTTCAAACACCAACAGCCACAGATTTTGTGCTGAATTTCTTTTTTTCTGCAGTCCTCCTCTCCTGTGAGCTTTTGATGTCCATTCCCAAAGTCCTAGAATGTTAATGAAATAATTTTTTAAATTATTTTCTGTTAAAAATACCATATAACATCTTTGCTCATTTATGTCCTAACTATTATAGATAAAATAAATTAGCCTAATACCAAATTAGCTTTAAACTTAGAAAACAATTATATGAAAAGACAGTACAAAATATTAATATGGGTATTAAGAGAGAAGATTGTCAAGTCCTCTCACAAAATTTTCTAAGCCTTCAATAGCACACTTGTCCTCAGTGACTTTCTGAGAATATCTTGCTCATCCTATCACCTACACAGCCCAGTAGCTAGCCTCAAGTTTAGGTGGTACTCTTCTAAGAAGCATGCCTATTTAGGCCTAGCAAAGTGGAATGCATATTCAGCTTGATAATGTAAAAATGGGTTATGGGCAGTAAACACTGTGCCTTTGGGTTGCCTTAGGGAGCCTACAGATGGATCCCTTTATAATCAAAGTTCTTTGTTTTTTAATAGTTTTATTTGTCTCAGTTCAGTTCAGTTTGGTCACTCAGTCGTGTCCGACTCTTTGCGACCCCATGAATCGCAGCACGCCAGGCCTCCCTGTCCATCACCATCTCCCGGAGTTCACTCAGACTCAAGTCCATCGAGTCCGTGATGCCATCCAGCCATCTCATCCTCGGTCGTCCCCTTCTCCTCCTGCCCCCAATCCCTCCCAGCATCAGTCTTTTCCAATGAGTCAGCTCTTCACATGAGGTGGCCAGAGTACTGGAGTTTCAGCTTTAGCATCATTCCTTCCAAAGAAATCCCAGGGCTGATCTCCTTCAGAATGGACTCGTTGGATCTCCTTGAAGTCCAAGGGACTCTCAAGAGTCTTCTCCAACACCACAGTTCAAAAGCATCAATTCTTCGGCGCTCAGCTTTCTTCACAGTCCAACTCTCACATCCATACATGACCACAGGAAAAACCATAGCCTTGACTAGGCGGACCTTAGTCGGCAAAGTAATGTCTCTGCTTTTGAATATACTATCCAGGTTGGTCATAACTTTTCTTCCAAGGAGTAAGCGTCTTTTAATTTCATGGCTGCAGTCACCATCTGCAGTGATTTTGGAGCCCAAAAAAATAAAGTCTGACACTGTTTCCACTGTTTCCCCATCTATTTCCCATGAAGCTGTCTCTTATACACATCTGNAACTTTTCTTCCAAGGAGTAAGCGTCTTTTAATTTCATGGCTGCAGTCACCATCTGCAGTGATTTTGGAGCCCCCCCAAATAAAGTCTGACACTGTTTCCACTGTTTCCCCACCTATCTCCCATTATTTTTGGCTGTGCTGGGTCTTCTTGCTGCACCATGGGGGATACTCTCTAGCTTCTCATTGCAGAGGCTGCTCTTGTTTTAGAGCACAGGCTCTGGGATGAGCAGGCTTGAGTAGCTGCAGCTCATGGGCTCTACAGCGCAGGCTCAGTAGTTGTTGCGCACGGGTTTAGTTGATCCGTGGCCTATGGGATCTTCCCAGACCAGAGGTCAAACCAGTATCCCGTGAATTGCAAGGCAGACTCTTAACCACTGGACTACCACAGAAGCCCTCAAAGCTTGTTTAAGGGGGGAAATCTACACTAGACTGGCACCTAAGTTCAAACCCTGCTG
Source organism: Oreotragus oreotragus (assembly GCA_006410675.1). Classification (NCBI taxonomy): domain Eukaryota; kingdom Metazoa; phylum Chordata; class Mammalia; order Artiodactyla; family Bovidae; genus Oreotragus; species Oreotragus oreotragus. The sequence goes on along the minus strand of SJYX01005802.1, from coordinate 75,643 downwards.
TAAACAATTCTAAGGCCTCAAAAAGGGGCAAAGCAGCAATTCTGAACTAGGGAAGATCCTCACATACATAAATGCAACCTAAGAGCCAAATGGCCTGGATATCTATGGAATGGATATAATCCATATCACTCTCTGTGTTTGTATTTCTGTTCCCCCACTAGACTTGAGGGCATGAATTCAGGTTTTATTCACTTTTAACTCATCAGAATTTGGTATTTAGTAGGTGACAATGTTTATTTACAATACTTACATTCTCATAGCTATAGAAAAACACAAGTGTGGTAGGAACTGGCTGGCTATTCACCAAACTCCTTTTCCTTTCCTTCTGGGCCCAAAGCTAGTTTACTTTTCCAACTGAACTTGACCAGTAAATTGGGCAAAAATGGATATGTCACTTGCTGATCTAGTCCATGAAAACTTGCCATGTGGTCCCTGCCCCATCTTTCTTCTCCCGCCTACCTCTGGATGTTAGTACCCATAGCAACCTTGGGAGCTGGTGTCAAAGATGGCAGAGCCCATGTCAGCTTGGATCCCTGAATGAGCCTCTTTTGGAAGACCCTTGCTGCCAATTAGACTCAACATGAGTAATAAATAAAGTTTTGTTTTATTAAGCTACTGATATTTAGGGTCTGTTTGTTTCAGCAGCTAGTACTATCCTAACCCAATACAACACATTAAATAGATAATGCTTTACTGACATTATTGAAGGAAAAGTATCATGATGCTAAGTGTGCTAATATTTAGTCAGTCCTGGGCTTGAGTTCTGGATTTGACACTTTCCAACTCAGAGATATTGGGTATACGTTTAGCACTCTGATCTCAAATCAGCGTTGTTGAGAAGATTAAATGAAATATCTCATGGCTATACCCTAGCGTAGTGCCTAGCACTTTGAATCACACATGTAGTGTGACTACATGGCTGTGCGAAGTGCAGTCCTCTCCGTTTGATTGACTTCTTCCTGATCTCTTCCAGTCTCAGGATCTCACACTTAATCTTTTTTCTAATTAAAAAAAAGAAGTTGCCATCAGACCTGGGCTTGCCTTCTGATATGGTACATTTTGAACTCTGATAATTTTTCAGCTGTGTATTATCTCAAAAGCTATTCAAGTTTCAGAGTCCACCTCTTAAGAAGCATACTTTTCCATATGTCCCTCTTGTGGACAATTGTTAGATGGTCAGACTCTTCAATATGTTAACAAAGTTCTATAAAGAACCCTGATTTGACTCTAGGAAGGAACTGGAATGTCATTATGAATGCTGCCACTCAGACCTAGCACCTAGGGAAGGGACACCATGTCCTTGAGTCTTACACCAGGCAGGGAATATTATCTACTACCCATTTTAACCATTACTTATAACGACTGCCCCCAAAAGAAAATGATTTTGTTTTCCAAAGAGCTGACTGAGCCCAGTAAGATTTAATCCAAATGAAAACTTGGATTTTGCTAAATGATGTTTTGGCTATCCAAATATGGCTTAAATTTGCCAGGTTATGGAATTCCACCCTGCCCAATTTGTTATCATTTTCATTTATATATATGGCACCCCACTCCAGTACTCTTGCCTGGAAAATCTCACGGGTGGAGAAGCCTGGTAGGCTGCAGTCCATGGGGTCGCTAAGAGTGGGACACGACTGAGCGACTCCACTTTCACTTCTCACTTTCATGCATTGAAGAAGGAAATGGCACCCCACTCCAGTGTTCTTGCCTGGAGNAGGAAATGGCAACCCACTCCAGTATTCTTGCCTGGAAAATCCCAGGGATGGGGGAGCCTGGTGGGCTGCCGTCTATGGGGTCACACAGAGTCGGACACGACTGAAGTGACTTAGCAGCAGCAGCAGCAATGACCTGGGGAGTTCCTCTTTTTGTATCCTATCATTTTGCCTTTTCATACTGTTCATGGGGTTCTCAAGGCAAGAATACTGAAGTGGCTTGCCATTCCCTTCTCCAGTGGACCATGTTCTGTCAGACCTCTCTACCACGACCGCCTTTTTTGGGTTGCCCCGCAGGCATGGCTTGGTTTCATTGAGTTAGACAAGGCTGTGCTCCTAGTGTGATTATATTGACTAGTTTTCTGTGAGTATGGTTTCAGTGTGTCTGCCCTCTGATGCCCTTTTGCAACACCTACCATCCTACTTGGGTTTCTCTTATCTTGGGCATGGGGTATCTCTTCACAGCTGCTCCAGCAAAGCACAGCTGCTGCTTCTTACCTTGGACGAGGGCTATCTCCTTACCGCTGCCTGACCTTCAACGTGGGATGGCTCCTCTAGGCTCTCCTGCGCCTGCGCAGCCACCGCTCAACCCCCGGCCACTAGCCCTGGCCTCGGGCATGGGTGGCTCCTCCCAGCTGCTGCCCCTGGCCTGGGACTCTGGGTGGCTCCTCAGGGTCACTGGCCCTGGCCTCGGGCATGGGGTGGGGTGTCTCCTCCCGGCCGCCCCTGACCTCGGACGCGGGGTCTGTTCAAGTATATAACTAAATGTAACTGACAGAAGTTTGAACAATAACGATCCCAGTAGATTAAAATAATCTGTATATTCTCTGAAAATTTGATTTGACCTGTTGATAGCATCAAACTTATGTTCATTTAAAAGTTGTGGCTCATTATTTTTGTGATACCATAATGGCTAAATGCTTTTCAAACTTTTCAGGGAAGCATGACAGCAATGACAGTATTTTTTCCCTTGGATACAGCTCGACTTCGACTTCAAGGTAAGTATCTTATTGTCATCATATTCCTGTTCATTTGATGTCAGGAAGCAAACTTATTTCTCTGCTAAATTCTAAATTAACATAAGGATATTCTGTTTCATTAGTATCTGCTGTTGTCTCTTTTCACTGACTTTAAAGAGTGGTCATCACTGCTATTTCCTAATTAACAGAGAGGCGTTTGTGAATGAGTCGTAGCCTCAGCTGTTTTCTAGTCTGAGAGACCTGAGTGGGTTTGCATTAGTCATTTTGAATCATTACAGTTCCTTCTGATAAACAGTATGACTTTTGAAAGGCAGAATGTAGAGTTTTTTTGTTTTTGTTTTGTTTTTTTTTTCACTAGGAGTAGATTTTCTGGCGGGGAAGGCAATGGCACCCCACCCCAGTACTCTTGCCTGGAAAATCCAATGGATGGAGTAGCCTGGTGGGCTGCAGTCCATGGGGTCGCTAACAGTCGGACAGACTGAGCGACTTCACTTTCACTTTTCTCTTTCATGCATTGGAGAAGGAAATGGCAACCCACTCCAGTATTCTTGCCTGGAGAATCCCAGGGATGGGGGAGCCTGGTGGGCTGCCGTCTATGGGGTCACACAGAATCGGACACGACCGAAGTGACTTAGCAGCAGCAGCAGATTTTCTGCAAAGAGAACAGAGAATAGGAAACATGGTCCCACATATCATTATCATTGCTCATCTAGGCATGGAGTTCCAGGTGCCCCCCCACCCTCATTTCACTTTATATTTATAAATTCTATTTGTTTTCTCCTCAGTATTTTTCAACTTGAAATTATAAACCTATGCCCAGACTTACGTTGAGATAAGAGTTAGATTAGCTTTGAATAAACTAATTGCTGTGTTAAAACCCTTCATGACTACTGTTTAATTAATTTTAGAGATTTGGGGCAGGTAGTACTTTTTCATGACTCGAAACCTAAAATACATAAAAAGATAGATAGTATAGTGAAAAAAGTCTCACTCTAGTCTGGCCTCCTTTTCTCTCCCCTATAGATAATATCTTTTATTAGTCTCTCAAATAGCCCTGAGAGTCTTTATGGACTAACAAGCAAATGATACATATTTTCAATTTTCTCTTTCTTACTCAAAAAGCATACTTTTCATACTATTCCATATCGTGCATTGTTTGGATGCCTTCCAAATCAGCTTGCTGGGGGCTTGTTGATCCCTTTCTTCTGGCTGTAGAGTGGTCCATGGCGTGGCTGCAGCATATGCTGTGTGCCCCTCCACTATTAGAGATTCTTGGATTATTTCTCCTCTTTTGTCGAATAGACTTGTTCATGTGTCATTCTGTTTCTGTAAGTTCTGTGGGATAAATCCCCAGAAGTGGGGTCGTCGGATCAGAGTGTGAATATTTGTAATTTTGATGGTTATCGTCGGATGCCTTGTACATTGTTTCCTAATTCGTCATCTCATGAGCCATGCAGGTACCAGTTTTCTTAAGTAATTGGCTCATTTTCCCATTTTTAGATTTTCAGAATATTGTCAGATATGAGTAGGAAATTTGAAATTAATTAAAGCAGGTTTTGTTTTCATTGAGAATGTCAGGAAAAGTAGAGCTCTCCTTTTGAGACCTTTTTTTTTTTTTTTTAAGATTAGGAAACAGCGCCCAAGGCTAACATTTTGGAAGCTTGAATTTTAATCCTGGCTCTGCTGCCAACCACATATGTCCTTGACAGTGTTGTGTCTGTAACCTCTTCTCTAAAAGGGAAGTGGTAATTTATTTTCTCTCTACTTTATAAGATATTAAAATAAAAATGAGAATATATAACTTTGAAAAAAAAAACAGAAGAGCCCTATGAAATACAAAAGCATAAATTTCTCCTGTTACATCTTTTACTTTGGAAATCAGGTATTGAATTAAAATGTTTTGTGGTTCATGAATAACAGTTAAAACCCAGGGAATCAGCAGTTGAGAATTTAGCCCATGGGAACACAGGAGAATCATTGAATTCTGAGGCAAACCAGGGAGCCCAGAGATTGAAAGATTGCTCAGGCGAGGTCACTGGCCTTTCAGTGAAACTTGTTGGTGCTGAAGATAACAGTTCTCAAAGGACTTATCTTTAAACTCTTTGATCTTGTAGTTGATGAGAAAAGAAAGTCCAAAACAACACACATGGTGCTCCTGGAGATCATTAAAGAAGAAGGCCTGTGAGTACTACCGTCTCACTCATCTTTGTCAGATGGAGCAGCTCACTGGGAGGTTCCTGGGTATCTATCGTGTCTCTGCTCACTCTCTGACCATTTCTCATAGCCTCGTTGTGTTGTGAATTTGTAATTGCCTGACTTTTAACTGCATAGTTATTTTCACTTCCTTAAAGTTCTATGGTTGGCCATTATAATTCTTGATCACAGAGACTTCACATGAAGCCTATGCTTTGTTTTATGTACAGTAAGTTGAAGGAGGTGATAACTGTTTGATTCATTCCTATCAGATACACTCAGACCTGTGTACCTTTTAAAAAGCTTTTAATTTGGAAATAATTTCAAATTTACAGAAAGCTGCAAAGCTAAAATAGTGTTAATACAAAAAATACCAGTATGTACTTTACCCAGATTGACCTGTTGTTGACACTTTCTTTCCTATTTGTTTTTTCCATTTTGGCTCATGCTTTCTCCTTCCCTCTCCACCCACCCCATCCTTCTTCCTTTACTGCACAGACACACAACGCACACAAGTTTTTTTCAGAATTATTTGTAAGTAAGTTATATACCAGACATCAAGCCCCTTACCCCTGTGACTGACATTTTCAGAGTGTGGACCTTCTCCCCTTATTTTTCCTTAAATAATGTGTTTCTCATTTTGAGTCTGCTTCATGTTTCTTCCTGATTAGCCTGAATCTATGCATTCTTGGGCAGAGTAACATGTGGGTGAAATTGTGTTCTTCTTGGGATGTCCCATCTAGAGTCACATATTGTCCACCTGCCCTTTACTGGTTAATTACAATTTCTTAGACTTGAGTTAACCGCTGAATAATTTTATTTTTCCTTTCTTGCAACGGTAAGCAGTCTATGAGGAAATACTTAATTTATAGAGACTCAGAAATGCAATGATTTCCAGTAGATTCCTCAGTTATTTTGGTGGTCACGTCGTCCCAGCTGTGGCCAGTGTGAGCCCCTGCAGTCTGGTTCCCGTGCCCTTATGTCCCGATCACTTTTTTTGGATGTCCTTGTCACTTCTGTTCTGTATTTACTTAATTTTAAATGTTCTTGCCCTGTAATAAAGTGCTGCTGCTGCTGCTGCTAAGTCACTTCAGTCGTGTCCGACTCTGTGTGACCCCATAGACGGCAGCCCACCAGACTCCCCTATCCCGGCGATTCTCCAGGCAAGAACACTGGAGTGGGTTGCCATTTCCTTCTCCAGTACATGAAAGTGAAAAGTGAAAGTGAAGTCGCTCAGTCGTGTCCGACTGTTCGCGACCCCATGGACTGTAATAAAGTGAATGATGCTATATTAACTAACAGTCATGAGGAAATTGTCTCTAATTTTATATAGTAATTTCTAAAGGAAATCAAGGGAGGGAATCAGTAAATCAGTCATTGAATGTATGTTGTTTCCTGGTATCATTAATGTTAAAGAAGATTTCTTGGACATCCTCAGAAGGTAGGATATGTGTACAGTTTGGAGTACATTTTGATATAGGAATGAACTTTGAGAATATGTGAATGACTATCAGCCTTTTCTAGGACTTTCTTTTCTAGAGGCTTCTGTCCCACATCTTTACTTTGCTTATTGTGTTCTTCTCCTAGCCTGGCACCATATCGAGGGTGGTTTCCAGTTATCTCCAGTCTCTGCTGCTCCAATTTTGTATATTTCTACACTTTTAATAGCCTCAAAGCAGTCTGGGTCAAAGGTCAACATTCTACTACTGGAAAAGATCTGGTAGTTGGATTTGTTGCAGGTAACTTAAGTTTTCTGAATATAAGATGTTTTTATATTTTATTGTTTATATTGTATTCATATACCCTCTATGAGGTTATTTTAACACACAGTAATACTACAAAGAATGTAGTTAGTTTTCTAACTTGACTCTATGTATGTGTATAGTAAAAATGCATAACATAAAATTTACCATCTTAACATTTTTTAAGTGTACATTTCAGTAGTAGGTTTATTCACATTATTGTGAAACAGATCTCTATAACATTTTCATCTTACAAATAAGAAGCTCTATACCCATTAAACAGCAATTCCCCTTTCCACCCTCCCCCCAGCCCCTGGTAACCCCAATTCTGCTTTCTGTTTGTATGAATTTGACTACTTTTGATGCCTCGCATAAGTGGAATCGTACAGTATTTGTCCCTTTTTTTGACTGATTTATTTCACTCGGAATAATGTATATTCAAGGTTCATTGATGCTGTAGGATGTGCCAGGATGTCCTTGTTTTGTAAGAGTGAATGGTATTCTGTTGTATGTATATACCGCATTCTCTTTATCCATTCCCCGACTAATGGACATTGGGGTTGTTCCCACCTCCTGATTACTGTGAATAGTTGCTGCTCTGAGTGTGGGTTGTATGAATCTCTCTGAGTCCCTGCTTTCAGTTCTTCGGATATGTTCCAAGAAGTGAGATTGCTGGATTATATGGTAATTCTTTTTTTAGTTTTGAGAGGAACTACTGTGCTGTTTCCACAGTGGTTGCACTGTTTCATAATCCCGCCAGCAGTTGGTTCCAGTTTCTCCACATCCTCATCAACACTTGTTATTTTCTGTTTGTTTTTTTCATCCTAATGAAAGCAAAATAATAGTTCACTGTGGTTTTGATATGCAGTTTTCTGATAGTGATGTTGAGCATCTTTGGAGAAATGTTTATTCAAATCTTTTGCTCATTTTTTGAGTTATTTGATTTTTTGCTGTTGAGCTACAGGTATTCTTTATATATTCTAGATACCAGCCCCTTATCGGATATATGATTTACACATATTTTCTCCCATTCTGTGGGTTGCCTTTCACTGTTGGTTATGTCGTTTGATGCTCAAAAGTTTCTGAGTTTGATATTATGCCATTTGCTTATTTTTTCTTTTTTGCCTATGGTTTAGGTGTCATGTTCAAGAAATCATTGCTAAGTTTAATGCCATGGAAGCTTTTCTCCTAATTTTCATGTAGGAGTTTTATAGTTTTAAATCTTTAATCCGTTTAGAGTTACTTTCTGTGTGTGGTATCAGATAAGGATTCAACTTCATTCTTTTGTGTGTGAATGTCCAGTTTTCTTAACACCATTTGTTGATGTGACTAGACTGTCCATTACCCCACTGAGTAGTCTTGGCACCTTTGTAAAGATCAGTTGACCATATACAGAAAACTTTATTTCTGAGCTAACTTGGCTTGTTCTTATCTTCTTAATCGGAGAAGAGGGTCATTATCCCTGTTTAGTAGCCTGTACCCAGAATTTATGGACATTAAGATCTCTTTTTTAAAAAAATGAAAATTACGGTACCTTTCCTGCTTATTTTCAGGGGGGTTTTGTTTGTTTTTTGGACTGAGATGTTGAACATGAACAGGACTGGCTACATAATTTGCAGGGTCCAGTGTAAGCTGAAAATGCAGGACTCCTCCTTCACAATTGATTAAGCACTCCAAGATGGTTGACAGTGAAGCCTTACACCAAGCACGAGACAGGGTTGCACACCCATGATGCCCACCCTGAGTGTGAAAGCGTTTAGTCAGGTGTGACAAAGAGATCTTAGTGCACAGCCCAGTGCAGTCAGTATCATCATAGTCGTTAATACTTTTGGGGCTCATTGGAGCAAGAGGGTCCCTATTGGCTGGGAGATGTCTGCATATAGAGCGCAGTGGGTCTTGAACTGAGCCTTGGCAGAATTAGTAGCACTTGGAGATAAGTGGCGGTGGTCTCCCGATGGAGGGAATTGAGAGAGTACAGGACCTTGTTTAGAACAGTGAGCTCTATAATTTAGTGAGTGAGCGAAGTGAGTACAGGAACATGAGCAGTAAGTTGGAGAGTTAAGCAGCCCGATTTTAGAAGTCTTTGGATCCTTGTCACCTGAGGTTTCAGAAGAGCTGGGAAGCCATTAATCTGATATTGTGAATATTTAGTTACTGTCTGTTTCTTCTTAGTGGAATATGAGCACTATAAGATATAGAGCAGTATCTTATGTATACTTCATATGTATAAGGTATATATTACATATGTAACATAATATATATTGCAGTTATGTATCTGTGTTTAGTTATTATATGGGCTTCCCTTGTGGCTCAGCTGGTAAAGAATCCACCCGAAACACTGGAGACCTGGGTTCAGTCCCTGGGTTGGGAAGATCCCCTGGAGAAAGGAAAGGCTACCCACTCCAGTGGAGAATTCCATGGAGTCGCAAAGGGTCGGATACGACTGAGCTACTTTCACTTTAGTTATTATATATATACATATATATTCATATACATATATATTGTTATATATATAGTCCCCCTCCCTTGCTAAATTTTCAGTAAGAACAATTGCTCACTTGTAGTAGGAGCTCAGTAAATGTTTGCTGAATAAATAATTTGTTGAATTAATCAGAGTTTTATTAAAGAGATGGGAAAAAAGTAGATCTATTTCCTTTTGTGTATGTGCTTATCCATTTAGTTTGTATCTCAATTAATTTATTTAAATGTTGTCCATTTAGTGTTCATATTTTGTGGACTCACTTTTTGATATATTCTTTGAAAAATTACAGATTTGGAAGCTGCACAACTGAATAATGTAAATGTCCAATTGAAATGAAAATGATTTGACTGAAAAATAGTAACCAGGCCAAGAGTATTCATGGCCCCCAGTTTTTCCTCTTCACCTGTATGAGACCACTGCTATTTTTCATTTGGTCTCTGAGCCTTTCTTATGCTTAATATTCTTATTTTAGTCTTTAGTTGATTTTTATATAATAAACTTTCCCTTGAACCAACTTTTTTTAAAAAATTGAGATATAATTGACATATTAATTTCAGGTATACAACATAATGATTCAGTATTTGTGTATATTGTGAAATTAACACTGCAACAAATCTGTTTAACATCCATCATCACACATATTTACAAATTTATTTCTTTTCTTGTGGTAAGAACTTTTAAGGTTTGTTCTCAGTAACTTTTAAATATGTAATACAATTTTATAAAGTATAGTCACCTTGTACCTTGTATCCCCATGACTTATTTATTTTATAACTGGAAGTTTCTACCTTTTGACTACCTTCACCCCCAACCCTGGGGCTTCCCAGGTAGCTCAGTGGCTAAAGAATGCACCTGCCAATGCTGGAGGCTTGAGTTCGATCCCTGGATGAGGAAGCTCTCCTGGAGGAGGGCATGGCAACCCTCTCCAGGATTCTTGCCTTTTTTTTTTTAAGATTAGGAAACAGCGCCCAAGGCTAACATTTTGGAAGCTTGAATTTTAATCCTGGCTCTGCTGCCAACCACATATGTCCTTGACAGTGTTGTGTCTGTAACCTCTTCTCTAAAAGGGAAGTGGTAATTTATTTTCTCTCTACTTTATAAGATATTAAAATAAAAATGAGAATATATAACTTTGAAAAAAAAAACAGAAGAGCCCTATGAAATACAAAAGCATAAATTTCTCCTGTTACATCTTTTACTTTGGAAATCAGGTATTGAATTAAAATGTTTTGTGGTTCATGAATAACAGTTAAAACCCAGGGAATCAGCAGTTGAGAATTTAGCCCATGGGAACACAGGAGAATCATTGAATTCTGAGGCAAACCAGGGAGCCCAGAGATTGAAAGATTGCTCAGGCGAGGTCACTGGCCTTTCAGTGAAACTTGTTGGTGCTGAAGATAACAGTTCTCAAAGGACTTATCTTTAAACTCTTTGATCTTGTAGTTGATGAGAAAAGAAAGTCCAAAACAACACACATGGTGCTCCTGGAGATCATTAAAGAAGAAGGCCTGTGAGTACTACCGTCTCACTCATCTTTGTCAGATGGAGCAGCTCACTGGGAGGTTCCTGGGTATCTATCGTGTCTCTGCTCACTCTCTGACCATTTCTCATAGCCTCGTTGTGTTGTGAATTTGTAATTGCCTGACTTTTAACTGCATAGTTATTTTCACTTCCTTAAAGTTCTATGGTTGGCCATTATAATTCTTGATCACAGAGACTTCACATGAAGCCTATGCTTTGTTTTATGTACAGTAAGTTGAAGGAGGTGATAACTGTTTGATTCATTCCTATCAGATACACTCAGACCTGTGTACCTTTTAAAAAGCTTTTAATTTGGAAATAATTTCAAATTTACAGAAAGCTGCAAAGCTAAAATAGTGTTAATACAAAAAATACCAGTATGTACTTTACCCAGATTGACCTGTTGTTGACACTTTCTTTCCTATTTGTTTTTTCCATTTTGGCTCATGCTTTCTCCTTCCCTCTCCACCCACCCCATCCTTCTTCCTTTACTGCACAGACACACAACGCACACAAGTTTTTTTCAGAATTATTTGTAAGTAAGTTATATACCAGACATCAAGCCCCTTACCCCTGTGACTGACATTTTCAGAGTGTGGACCTTCTCCCCTTATTTTTCCTTAAATAATGTGTTTCTCATTTTGAGTCTGCTTCATGTTTCTTCCTGATTAGCCTGAATCTATGCATTCTTGGGCAGAGTAACATGTGGGTGAAATTGTGTTCTTCTTGGGATGTCCCATCTAGAGTCACATATTGTCCACCTGCCCTTTACTGGTTAATTACAATTTCTTAGACTTGAGTTAACCGCTGAATAATTTTATTTTTCCTTTCTTGCAACGGTAAGCAGTCTATGAGGAAATACTTAATTTATAGAGACTCAGAAATGCAATGATTTCCAGTAGATTCCTCAGTTATTTTGGTGGTCACGTCGTCCCAGCTGTGGCCAGTGTGAGCCCCTGCAGTCTGGTTCCCGTGCCCTTATGTCCCGATCACTTTTTTTGGATGTCCTTGTCACTTCTGTTCTGTATTTACTTAATTTTAAATGTTCTTGCCCTGTAATAAAGTGCTGCTGCTGCTGCTGCTAAGTCACTTCAGTCGTGTCCGACTCTGTGTGACCCCATAGACGGCAGCCCACCAGACTCCCCTATCCCGGCGATTCTCCAGGCAAGAACACTGGAGTGGGTTGCCATTTCCTTCTCCAGTACATGAAAGTGAAAAGTGAAAGTGAAGTCGCTCAGTCGTGTCCGACTGTTCGCGACCCCATGGACTGTAATAAAGTGAATGATGCTATATTAACTAACAGTCATGAGGAAATTGTCTCTAATTTTATATAGTAATTTCTAAAGGAAATCAAGGGAGGGAATCAGTAAATCAGTCATTGAATGTATGTTGTTTCCTGGTATCATTAATGTTAAAGAAGATTTCTTGGACATCCTCAGAAGGTAGGATATGTGTACAGTTTGGAGTACATTTTGATATAGGAATGAACTTTGAGAATATGTGAATGACGATCAGCCTTTTCTAGGACTTTCTTTTCTAGAGGCTTCTGTCCCACATCTTTACTTTGCTTATTGTGTTCTTCTCCTAGCCTGGCACCATATCGAGGGTGGTTTCCAGTTATCTCCAGTCTCTGCTGCTCCAATTTTGTATATTTCTACACTTTTAATAGCCTCAAAGCAGTCTGGGTCAAAGGTCAACATTCTACTACTGGAAAAGATCTGGTAGTTGGATTTGTTGCAGGTAACTTAAGTTTTCTGAATATAAGATGTTTTTATATTTTATTGTTTATATTGTATTCATATACCCTCTATGAGGTTATTTTAACACACAGTAATACTACAAAGAATGTAGTTAGTTTTCTAACTTGACTAGATGTATGTGTATAGTAAAAATGCATAACATAAAATTTACCATCTTAACATTTTTTAAGTGTACATTTCAGTAGTAGGTTTATTCACATTATTGTGAAACAGATCTCTATAACATTTTCATCTTACAAATAAGAAGCTCTATACCCATTAAACAGCAATTCCCCTTTCCACCCTCCCCCCAGCCCCTGGTAACCCCAATTCTGCTTTCTGTTTGTATGAATTTGACTACTTTTGATGCCTCGCATAAGTGGAATCGTACAGTATTTGTCCCTTTTTTTGACTGATTTATTTCACTCGGAATAATGTATATTCAAGGTTCATTGATGCTGTAGGATGTGCCAGGATGTCCTTGTTTTGTAAGAGTGAATGGTATTCTGTTGTATGTATATACCGCATTCTCTTTATCCATTCCCCGACTAATGGACATTGGGGTTGTTCCCACCTCCTGATTACTGTGAATAGTTGCTGCTCTGAGTGTGGGTTGTATGAATCTCTCTGAGTCCCTGCTTTCAGTTCTTCGGATATGTTCCAAGAAGTGAGATTGCTGGATTATATGGTAATTCTTTTTTTAGTTTTGAGAGGAACTACTGTGCTGTTTCCACAGTGGTTGCACTGTTTCATAATCCCGCCAGCAGTTGGTTCCAGTTTCTCCACATCCTCATCAACACTTGTTATTTTCTGTTTGTTTTTTTCATCCTAATGAAAGCAAAATAATAGTTCACTGTGGTTTTGATATGCAGTTTTCTGATAGTGATGTTGAGCATCTTTGGAGAAATGTTTATTCAAATCTTTTGCTCATTTTTTGAGTTATTTGATTTTTTGCTGTTGAGCTACAGGTATTCTTTATATATTCTAGATACCAGCCCCTTATCGGATATATGATTTACACATATTTTCTCCCATTCTGTGGGTTGCCTTTCACTGTTGGTTATGTCGTTTGATGCTCAAAAGTTTCTGAGTTTGATATTATGCCATTTGCTTATTTTTTCTTTTTTGCCTATGGTTTAGGTGTCATGTTCAAGAAATCATTGCTAAGTTTAATGCCATGGAAGCTTTTCTCCTAATTTTCATGTAGGAGTTTTATAGTTTTAAATCTTTAATCCGTTTAGAGTTACTTTCTGTGTGTGGTATCAGATAAGGATTCAACTTCATTCTTTTGTGTGTGAATGTCCAGTTTTCTTAACACCATTTGTTGATGTGACTAGACTGTCCATTACCCCACTGAGTAGTCTTGGCACCTTTGTAAAGATCAGTTGACCATATACAGAAAACTTTATTTCTGAGCTAACTTGGCTTGTTCTTATCTTCTTAATCGGAGAAGAGGGTCATTATCCCTGTTTAGTAGCCTGTACCCAGAATTTATGGACATTAAGATCTCTTTTTTAAAAAAATGAAAATTACGGTACCTTTCCTGCTTATTTTCAGGGGGGTTTTGTTTGTTTTTTGGACTGAGATGTTGAACATGAACAGGACTGGCTACATAATTTGCAGGGTCCAGTGTAAGCTGAAAATGCAGGACTCCTCCTTCACAATTGATTAAGCACTCCAAGATGGTTGACAGTGAAGCCTTACACCAAGCACGAGACAGGGTTGCACACCCATGATGCCCACCCTGAGTGTGAAAGCGTTTAGTCAGGTGTGACAAAGAGATCTTAGTGCACAGCCCAGTGCAGTCAGTATCATCATAGTCGTTAATACTTTTGGGGCTCATTGGAGCAAGAGGGTCCCTATTGGCTGGGAGATGTCTGCATATTGGGCGCAGTGGGTCTTGAACTGAGCCTTGGCAGAATTAGTAGCACTTGGAGATAAGTGGCGGTGGTCTCCCGATGGAGGGAATTGAGAGAGTACAGGACCTTGTTTAGAACAGTGAGCTCTATAATTTAGTGAGTGAGCGAAGTGAGTACAGGAACATGAGCAGTAAGTTGGAGAGTTAAGCAGCCCGATTTTAGAAGTCTTTGGATCCTTGTCACCTGAGGTTTCAGAAGAGCTGGGAAGCCATTAATCTGATATTGTGAATATTTAGTTACTGTCTGTTTCTTCTTAGTGGAATATGAGCACTATAAGATATAGAGCAGTATCTTATGTATACTTCATATGTATAAGGTATATATTACATATGTAACATAATATATATTGCAGTTATGTATCTGTGTTTAGTTATTATATGGGCTTCCCTTGTGGCTCAGCTGGTAAAGAATCCACCCGAAACACTGGAGACCTGGGTTCAGTCCCTGGGTTGGGAAGATCCCCTGGAGAAAGGAAAGGCTACCCACTCCAGTGGAGAATTCCATGGAGTCGCAAAGGGTCGGATACGACTGAGCTACTTTCACTTTAGTTATTATATATATACATATATATTCATATACATATATATTGTTATATATATAGTCCCCCTCCCTTGCTAAATTTTCAGTAAGAACAATTGCTCACTTGTAGTAGGAGCTCAGTAAATGTTTGCTGAATAAATAATTTGTTGAATTAATCAGAGTTTTATTAAAGAGATGGGAAAAAAGTAGATCTATTTCCTTTTGTGTATGTGCTTATCCATTTAGTTTGTATCTCAATTAATTTATTTAAATGTTGTCCATTTAGTGTTCATATTTTGTGGACTCACTTTTTGATATATTCTTTGAAAAATTACAGATTTGGAAGCTGCACAACTGAATAATGTAAATGTCCAATTGAAATGAAAATGATTTGACTGAAAAATAGTAACCAGGCCAAGAGTATTCATGGCCCCCAGTTTTTCCTCTTCACCTGTATGAGACCACTGCTATTTTTCATTTGGTCTCTGAGCCTTTCTTATGCTTAATATTCTTATTTTAGTCTTTAGTTGATTTTTATATAATAAACTTTCCCTTGAACCAACTTTTTTTTAAAAATTGAGATATAATTGACATATTAATTTCAGGTATACAACATAATGATTCAGTATTTGTGTATATTGTGAAATTAACACTGCAACAAATCTGTTTAACATCCATCATCACACATATTTACAAATTTATTTCTTTTCTTGTGGTAAGAACTTTTAAGGTTTGTTCTCAGTAACTTTTAAATATGTAATACAATTTTATAAAGTATAGTCACCTTGTACCTTGTATCCCCATGACTTATTTATTTTATAACTGGAAGTTTCTACCTTTTGACTACCTTCACCCCCAACCCTGGGGCTTCCCAGGTAGCTCAGTGGCTAAAGAATGCACCTGCCAATGCTGGAGGCTTGAGTTCGATCCCTGGATGAGGAAGCTCTCCTGGAGGAGGGCATGGCAACCCTCTCCAGGATTCTTGCCTGGAGAATCCCATGGACAGGGGAGCCTGAAGGGCTACAGTCTATAGGGTTGCAAAGAACTGGACACGACTGAAAGTGACTGAGCATGCATACACAGACTCCCAACCTCAGCCAGACCAGCTTTCAAATAGAGCGTAACACACTTTCTCTGAGGAAATGAATGAACAGGTAGGTAGCTCAGGACAGAAATCTGGAGCTCTTCATAGAGAGTGCTCTCTTTCTCTCCATGTCTGCTCAGGCTTCAGGAGCCACCAGTCTGTCTCTTAAAGACCTCTTGAATGCATGCCCTCTTCTCCATGTCTATAACTGTTTCCCCAAATCAAGTATTACTATCCCTCACCTGGACCATTGCTCTGCTATGATCGCCTTGCTTCTCAAGTCTTTCTCACTAACACACTTTGCACAGTTCTGCTCAAGCAGCCTTTCTAGAATAGATTTCAGACACTTACAATTTGAAGAACTCAGGTTTGAAATTTGTTCACTGAAAGAAAAAATCAGATCCAGCCTATAGAGAGAGAATCTTCTTTTTTATATAACTGCAACAAATGGCAGTCTGGTATGATCTTTTATTCTTGAGACCAAATGTTTGTTATATCTTGATTATATTATTATATTAGTTTCCATATATATTTACATTGAAAAGGTTATGTCTCACTGTCAGGGACTAACTTAGGTAACTTTCCATGAAACTACTATGTTATGAAATATATGATAAAATCTTCTCCCTTTTGGCTGTCCAGAGCTGTTTGTTTGCTGTGTGTGGCTTCCCATTATACACTAGGTACACACCACGCCTTGTTACATTCTCTCACTGTGAAGTGAAAGTCGCTTAATTGTGTCTGACTCTTTGTAACCCCATGGACTATGCAGTCCATGGAATTCTCCAGGCCAGAATACTGGAGTGGGTAGCTGTTCCCTTCTCCAGGCGATCCCAATCCCAGGATCGAACCTAGGCCTCTCACATTGCAGGCAGATTCTTTACCGTCTGAGCCAACCAGGGAAGCCCTACATGCTCTCACTGTACTCTGCTGATTTCCTTTCTGACTTTTACACAATTTACAGTTACAGAAGATTCTCCCACACCTAAAACAGCTAGCCCGGTATGGTAGGGTGGTTGCTACTAAGTTGCTTCAGTCGTGTCCGACTCTGTGTGACCCCATAGACGGCAGCCCATGAGGCTCCCCCATCCCTGGGATTCTCCAGGCAAGAACACTGGAGTGGGTTGCCATTTCCTTCTCCAATGCAAGAAAGTGGAAAGTGAAAAGTGAAAATGAAGTCGCTCAGTCATGTCTGACTCTTAGTGACCCCATGGACTGCGGCCCACCAGGCTCCTGCGTCCATGGGATTTTCCAGGCAAGAGTGCTGGAGTGGGGTGCCATTGCCTTCTCCGGGTAGGGTGGTTAGCTTTCAAAAAGTCATTAGAAGTAGGGAATGTCATAAATGGCCCATGTGCCTTAAATATTATTCTTAACCTAAGATATATGAATATATACTTCTCTAATCTTCTATATGGCCAAGGCATATCCACTCACTGATGGGAGTTTTGTGCTTTTTCCGGGTAGGGTGGTTAGCTTTCAAAAAGTCATTAGAAGTAGGGAATGTCATAAATGGCCCATGTGCCTTAAATATTATTCTTAACCTAAGATATATGAATATATACTTCTCTAATCTTCTATATGGCCAAGCGTATAGGTGAGTGACTACCCTCAAAACACGAAAAAAAGACCATACTTTCACTTTCAGTGAGTCAGCACAGACTGAGAAACACTTGGGTACCTGAGATATCAGGTACCTTAAGAGGTCCGGTCTTATGACCTCACCCATTGGAAAGGGAAGAGGTCCTCTAGAAGCCAACCCAGGGATGGAACCCAGGTCTCCTGCATTGCAGGCGGATTCTTTCCCAGCTGAGCCACAATAACCTGTGCCTGTAAATGCTCTGTCCACTGTAACAGATATGACCAACATAAACAGGTTTGAGAAAAGGCGTAGTTCACTCTTGGTAAGCCTTGAGCCCCGTGGGATGAAAGTAAAAAGAGCATGGGCACGCTAGAGCGCAGCCTACGGGCCGCAGGGGTCAGTGTGCCTTGGCCTCTGTCAGAATGTCCGTAAAGGGAAAAAGGAACACAGGTTTATCTGGTGAGTCCAGTGTGTGGGACTGGTTAAAAGAGAGCCCACTGTGTTAATATCATTCTCATTCATTGATTAATACATTCTGAACTGTTTTCTTGAGAGTGCGAGAAAAGAATGGAATTGACGTGCAGTTAGAACCCACGGGTCTGCGTGGATTGTGAACATCATCTGTTACACGTCTTGTCAGAGAGGCAGTTGAGAACTGCTGTTCTGAGGTCTGAATTGGATTGTTAGGCCCAGCCTCAAACCCTCAGTCCCTGCCGCCTGCTGATGGGATGACGTCACAGCGCCCTCAGCAGAGGACACTCCCCGCCTCGTACACGTGCAGGATAAGGGTCTCCCATACCAGATCTGCTGTGGTACTGCTTCCCTCCCTAGCTTGGCCTTCCTGCGCCTGTCCTCCCTGGCCGTGATTCCTTCCTCGCCAGCTGCTGTCGTCAGCCTGAAGCAGTCTTACTGCTCTTTTTTTGTCTCGTTAACTCCTATTCATCCTTTTATTCTCCGCTCGCGCCACATCCTCTTCAGGAAGCCTTCCCTGTTTCTCATACCCACCACCCCCAGGTTTTATTCTGGGTTAGGTGCCCACCCTCTGTGCTTCAACTCAGTGTATACCTCTAAGTGCTTACTCTACTGGATGACAGTAGTCTGCAAATTTGTCTTTTATCTTTTACTAGACCCTCCTTAAAGGCCGAAATTACTTTAAAAAAAAAAAAAACAACAACTCTGTATATCTGCTACCTTAATGCAGTGGCTGATACACAGAAAGTGCTGATTAAATGTTGAGTGAATTAAATTTTAAGTGTTGTTTAAGTCAGTTCAAAGGACTGCAGTCTTTCCCATTTTCCTAACTGGCAACACTCATCTAGTTGCCCTACCAAGAGTCTTGAATTCATCCTTTCTCTCTGACCCCACCCCCAGTCCATGAACAAATCCTGTTTCCTGTTTCTTCATATGGTATCTAGCAGTTAGCCCCTTTCCCTTGCGTGTACTACCTGAGCCCAAACCACCATTGAACCTCGCCAGGATTATCCTCAGAGTCTCTTAACTGATGGCCTGCTTCCTTCTTTGTCCCCTTCAGTACATGTTCAACACAGCAGCCAGTGTGATCACACTAAAACATAGATGGATTGTATTATTCCTCTGTTCAGAGGCCTACAGTTGCTTCTCTTCTCACTCAGAATAAAAGCCAGAGTCCCCAAAGTCCAGTTTGTCCTGCCCACCTATCCTTGCCCCTCACATCACTACAGCCACACCGGCCTCTTCTCCCCGAACTGTCCCGGAATACTTCTCCCTCGGGGCCCATGAACTTGAAGCTTTTTCCTCTTCCTGGTTCCTGCGTGGTTCGCTCCCTCACCTCCTGTAAAGTTTTTCTCTGAATGGCTACACTGTCTAAAATGGAGTCCCTTTCTACTACCAAAACTCTTATCTCCCTTCTCTGCTTAAATTTTCTCCTTAACTTTATCCTCTGACATACTACCTATTTTCCTTATTTGTCCTGTCTTACACTGTTAGAACATAGGGTTCACAAAGACAGAGATTTTCGTTTTTTTATGTACCTGTTGTATCATCAGCACCTACTTGGCATGTAACATTGTATGGAAAAACCCGAACGGATTTTTTTTGCCAACCCAATACTAAACACACAATACATATTTGATGGGCAAACCATAGGTGACTTACTTGCAAGTCATAAACATTTGCTTCTCCTAAAATACACATAAAGTCACTTAAGAATTGCTAATTGGGCTTCCCTGGTGGGGATCAGTGCCAATGCAAGAGAGTCGAGTTCTGTCCCTGGGTCAGGAAGATCCCCTAGAGAAAAAAATGGCAACCTACTCCAGTGTTCTTGCCTGGAGAACCCCATGGACCGAGGAGCCTGGTGGGCCACAGTCTGTGGGGTTGCAAAGAGTCAGACACGACTTAGTGACAGCCTGACTTTTTACTCTTCAATTCATATCTCAGGTGAAAAAACATCTGCTGGCTAGCTTTATATGTTTCCACTTGCTTTAAGAAGGTAGATTTAATACTAATAAGAATAAAATTTGTAACTGCTCTTGGAAAGAATAGACTTTTTGAGGTGATAGTGAATTCCTGTCTTTTGAGGTTTTCAAAAATAAAGTGAATAATCACCAGTCCGCTTGGTGCTTGAATTAGGTCCACAGGGAACTTGTGACTGTGTCTAGAGATATTTTTGGTTGTCACAACCAGAGGATGCTACTGGCATCTCGTGGCTAGAGGGCCAGAGACACTGCTCAACACCCTGCCCGTCTGCACCCCTGCCCCGCCCCAGGTGCGTGAGTGGCGCAGGCGAGAGGCCCTTGAGCAAGTGATTTGTATAGTCCTTAATGATTCTGAGATGCTTTGATTATAGGTCCTCTCTTTTTCTGAAGGTAGGGAGTTCCTTGGAAATTACTGTTATGAGTTTTAAACTTCTGCTCATAACATGTGCTTGTATCTTAATGCCTACGAGTTTTTGTTTGTTTGGCTGCACTGTGGGGCTTGTGGCATCTTAGTTCCCTGACCAGGAATTGAACCCCTGCCCTCTCAGTGGAAGCACCGAGTCCTAACCACTGGACCCCCAGCGAATTCCCCGGTGCCTGCGCATTTCTGCCATTAGAACAGCTTTTTTCTCTTCCTTCTGTGAACCCAGTCATTGTATTACAATCACTGTAGGAATGAGTTACATTATCTCCCAGGAGAACTAGGCACAAGTACTATTGTCATTTCCAGTTCTGCTAGAAACTTAGATTTGTTACTATTTATTGTATTTTCACAGGAAAAAACCCATGTAGCTTAAAACCCTGGAGAAGAATTTGAGAACAGAACCTTACAGATAACATAAATGAAGATACTTGCAATTTTTATGAAATTGGAATTTTTGTCAATAACTCTTTTTGAGTGCCAATGGTATTATCATTGTTGTGACAGTTGAAATTAATTTCCTGCCTTTAGGCCTTAAATCTGGTAAGGCAGGCTTGTTCCTGCAGTGTATCAAGTCGCATTCCTTTGTAGGGAGCCGAACTCTTAGATTGGTGACCTTGATGTGCCATTCTCTTTTCTCAGCGGTCATTGCACATGTTCCCCAGAAGAGCACCCAATTAACGTTCTCTGTTTTTGTTTTCTGTCCTTAACTCAGGAGACTCACTGCTAACAAAACTTTGTTTTCAAGATTTCAGAAGTAAATAGCTGTGTTCCAATTATTCCCTGAATCAGTGAGTGATTTTAGTATGTTCAGTTGCTGTTCTTCATCTCTTAATTTTGATTGTGTTTTCCTGTAAATTATTTTTTATGAAAAAAGAAAGAAAATAGAATCACTCGAATTGGAAAGAGAAGAGTTTCCTATTCTTAAGTAGGTAAAGTATTGGTAGTCTCATCTTAGAGCTGAAATAGTGGCCATAACTTGGAACTGGTGAAATTTTCTACTCGTAGATAAGCAGACAGCATCCTTTATTCTGCAGCTGTACCCGTCGTGCCTTAGTAAGAGTTGAAATCACTCATCATATTCTTTTGCAGCTGGTTTTTCCTCCACAGAAAAATGTCCTTTGCTTGCTTATATAGGGTGCAAGTTTTTATCTTGGATCCTCAGGTGTTTTCTTAGAATTCGTGAAATGAAAGTGGTTGAAAAGTAACCTTTCCATCTATTTGGCTTAGAGTGTGAACAAAGATCTTCTCAGATAAAAAGCTTTGAAGTACAGAATGTTCTTACAAGGACTGTATATTCTCTTCTTTAAATGATATGGTGCGTTTTTGTACTTGACATTGTCCTTAGACTCCTGTCTTTCCGCTCATGTGGGTAATGGGATAATGTAAGCAGAATCCTGAATAGTGGCTAAATCTTCGTCTTGGCTGCATTCCTCTGACCTGTTCTGTGTGTGCCTACGTCTCGAGTAGAACATGAAGGGAATTTTGATTTCCAAAGAATTTCTTTAATGGGCGACCTATTTCATTTGTTTAGAAAGGTGTTTGCACTACAGTACCCACAGAAGCTTGTGATCTCGGGTTCTGAGCTTGCCTGTCTTCATCTAAAACAAAAGCAGCAGACTGCTCAGTAGTACTTTCCAATCTGATTTTTCTGACTGTTGGTTTTTTTGTTAAGTGGTGTGTACATTATATTGAATAGGAATACATTATAAAGTCTGGGCAAATGAGTGTGTATTGATACTCTTTTCTCTTGGCCTCTTGGGCACTGGTGCTTTTTTAAAATGAGACTTGCAAGAATCTTTAGTTGAGACTTTTTCAGATTATGACCAGTATCTTGACAATGTATGAAGATATTGAGTCATAACTAAAGATGACTCCTTGGTGTTATATGAAAAACTCTTAACAAATACAACTCATAAAATGATAATACCTTTTGAGAACTATCTTCTCATAATGTCCCTAAGAGAGAGGTGCCAAAATGTCTTGCATTCCACTAATGAAAATTCAGGATTCGGATTTCCTGGCATTTTCACCAAGTTTATTAACTTTGGTGTTATCTGTATAGTATGTTTGAAATTCCTTAAATCAAAACATCCTTGATCTTGCTCTGTTGCTGTGGTGGTTGTTTCTTTTTTGATTGCACCGTGCGGCTTGCGTGATCTTAGTTCCTAGACTAGGGACTGAACCCATGCCTCCTTCAGTCCAAGTCCTAACCACTGGACCCCAGGGAATTCCCAGTCCTGTTACTAAACGATTTCTCTTGTTTATGATTGTGCCTCTCACTTCTTCTGAGTGTAGCCCGATAGCTTGGTATATGGTTGTTTGCTGAGTTTGTTCATTGGTTTACTTGTTAAACATTTATTTAACACACATTTATAAAGTATACATACTGTGTGTCAGGCACTTTTATTACAAATCTGTCTGGTATTTTTCTCTAATCATTTCAGGACTGATGAGGAATGTCCTAATATCTCAAGATGGTGCTAAAATTGGGATCGTGTGTTTTCAAAACAGAAGCACCTGGCTCATTGTATTGTTCCAATCTGAGGCCACCTTGGGTGGTCAAGATCCCCATCCTTAAGCTTGTAAGAATCACGATGCTTGTGAAGCTGTTGCAGGTGTTTTTGTGATGGTTCATAACGACTGCTTGCTGCCTGCCTGTCCTAATTCCCCAAGTGATGAGGAACTCTTCTGTGAGCCTCTAGTCCCTGTCAAAGTCCTTTCAAATGTCACACTTTCTTCCACCTGTCTTTTATGGTACTGGATCTATACTCACTTAAAACCATGTGAGCTACTTACATGAGACTTGTAAGGTCTGTGTTCTATGTGATATTGTCATGGACTTATTTAGCATGTGATCAAGAAATCAGTTCCCCCATCTGAAAGCTGTTTTTAAAAACTGTGTTTAAAACTATATCAAAATTGCTACTTTGGGTGCTGCGTAAATTGACAGATTGCCTCCTAGTGTACAGAGGAGAAAACTCCGCACTCTCCTCACGTGCAGAGGTGCTGCTGCCGGCCAGCCTGCTCTCAGCAAGGCTTCTGTATTGCTTCTAACAGTGGTGGCTTGCATTATACCTTGGCACAAAGGGACCCCTTACCTCAGGTCTCCCAGTAGGTCAGCAGAAAAATAACTGGAACGTGGATGTGTTTAGCTTTAACATATAGGTTACATTTTGCTTTCTCTTTGTCTGGGCCCCTTTCTTTTTACAGGGGTGGTGAATGTGCTGCTCACAACTCCACTCTGGGTGGTAAACACCAGACTGAAGCTGCAAGGGGCAAAATTTAGGAATGAAGACATCGTACCGACTAACTACAGTGGTATCATTGGTGAGTGTCTTTTGGATGTGTTCCTTTTTAAAGGCTCTCTTTTCTCTTTGTATCTGGAATTTATCACCATGATAAAGCTACATTAACGGACAGCCTCAAATCTCAGTGTCCAGCAGTAAGCATTTGTTTAGCTCCTGTGTCTGTGTATTGGCAAGGATTTGATTCATCTAAGCTGACTCCAGCTGTCTCAGCTCCATGTGTCTCTCTCCATTTCCTGGGACCAACCTCAGGATATTCTTCTCTTGGTGATAGCAAAAGCACAGAAAGACACGCCCGATCATACAAGCACATTTCAAGCCCCCGTTTCCATCTTGTCTATTACCATCGTCTTGGCCAATGCACTCCCAATGGCCAAGCCTTAAGACAAAGGGTAGAGAAATATACCCATGGAGTATAGCCCATAGAGCAAAGGGGGGAGGGGATGAATATTTCTGAAGAATAATCTGCTACTTTTTCTCCCCCAGTGTTTTCTTTGGATAAAGATACAAAATTAGTGTTGATATCTTTGAGCTTCTGCTTTTTAATAGTATCACACTACCAGGTTCTTCTTTCCCATCTTTCCCTCTTTATAATGAGGACAGCGATTTTCTTCAAAGGCAGTCCCATAAAATTAACTCCAGAGAACTGTCCTATCTTTTTCTGTACTGGCCTTCACTGTGAAACCCACAGGCTGTCATTCCCCATTCTGTCTGTGTAACACAGAGAGCTCAGTGGTGGAGAGGATCAGTACCAAGGAAAACTTGATCTGCTAACCCCAGATTTGTCAGGAAGGGTTGCCAATAATTGAAGTTAGTCTCTCAATAACTCAGTGACTGTCAGTATCTGATGATTCTCCAGAAGCAGTTAACGGATTAACTTGTCATTGCCAGAAGGAAATCTTGATAGAATCAGTCTGGCCTGTGTCCTGGGCATGTTGTCTTTCTAGTTAGGGGATTGTCCTCAAAGGTCCTTGATTTCTCGCTTAGATGCTTTTCACCAGATCATCCGGGATGAAGGGATCCTGGCCTTATGGAACGGCACCTTTCCCTCCCTGCTGCTGGTCTTTAATCCTGCCATCCAGTTCATGTTCTACGAAGGCTTAAAGCGGCAGCTCTTAAAGAAACGAACCAAGGTAAGCCCTGATCTTGAAAGCTGCAAACAACCCCTGACACCTCACTGTGTAGACTGATGCAGTTCGTTCTTTCTTTGCCTCGCAGCTTTCTTCCCTGGATGTGTTCCTCATTGGCGCAATTGCCAAAGCAGTCGCCACCACGGTCACCTATCCTATGCAGACAGTACAGTCAATCCTGAGGGTGAGTGCTGGGCTTCTGCATTTAGACAGACAGCATTCTAAAATAATGTGGTTTCTCTGCTTGAAGCAATGTTAATAAAGCCATGAAGTCCTCCAGAGCATTTCTCAGCCACTTTCCCATTGTTTGATATTTTGCTAAATAGTCAGGCTGTCAGTTAGTTTTCTCTTTGGTTTGGAACAAAGTTTACACTTTGAATTTCGTCGGTCGCCTGCTGTCTCAGAAAATCCAGGTATGGAGGAAGTTCTTTAAAGTCCTCAGGAACATAGTAAGTTTTCTTTCTTCACATTCAAGTTGATTGGCCTGGGGCACAGGGTAGATTTCCCTTTACAGAATCAGAGATTCATTCAGAAAGAATGAATGATTTAGCTTTTCTGAAGTCTTCAAATTTCTAGTTTTTCATTCATTCAATTATTTATTCTTTGAAATATCTCTTTAAATACCCATTCTGCGAGCAACTGGGGTGCGAGTGGTGAATAAAAGCATAGTCCCTGCCCTTAGGAGTTAACTGAGGAGAGAGCAAACAAGTAAATCAGCATAAGTAAGTAATGCAAATTGAGGAAGGAGCTATCAAGGAAGTAAGCCACATTCTGTGATTTTAGTGGAGAGGGCCACAGGGGGGATCTTCTCAGATGGCACGATTGGGGTGGGTCCTCTGAGGAGCCCTGTGTAAATCAAGACTTAAAGGAAGGTAAGGACCCAGCCATGCAAAGAGCAGAAGAAAGAGCTTTCCAGGTAGAGGGAACATGGTGTACTAGGAGGTTGATGAATCTTAGCAACTGAAAGAAAGGCCTCTGTGGCTGGAGGTGGCTCAAAAGGAGATCAGAAAAGAAGCAAGATGGCTATGAGTGATGACTAGATTTTATTATCACTGCAGTAGGAAATCATTGCAAAGCTTCAGTCGAGAATAGTGTGATCTGATTTATAATTTGAGAAGACTACCGTGATTATTCAGGCTAAGAGAAAAGAGAGTTTCAGGTTAGGAGGCTATTTCGGTCACATGTGAGATGCGATGGTGGCCTGGAGTAAGATAGTAGTGGAAAAGGAGAGATTCAAGTTGTGTTTGGGAGAAAAAATTCAAAGGACCTAAACTGATGAGTAAAATGGAGGCGTTAATGAAAGTATTTTAGTTTGAAAAGATTATTCCCTTCTGTTAAAAGTATTTTTACCAATGGACTATTTTTCAATTGGTACTTAAGAGCTTAGACTACAGATTCTAACTGATTAATGTTTATCATAACTTCTTAAAAGACTGGAAGCCTTTTCATCAGTATCTAAATCTTCATCCTGGGCATGGTTTTTTCTTTTGAGGTAGAATTTTCCCCATGATTCTCTGTAAAAATGAAAATTCTCATGCTTGTTTCATTGAAAAAAAATTCTTATTTTCACTTATTTCATTGAAATACTTCATTTGTTTCATTGAAAAAAGAGGATTAATCTAAATACTAAAAAAGCCACCAGGGGCTTCCTTAGTGGTTCAGATGGTAAAGAATCTGCCTGTAGTAGCGGAGATCCAGGTTCAATCCCTGGGTCAGGAAGATTACCCTGGAGAAGGGAATGGCAACCCACTCCAGTATTCTTGCCTGGAGAATTCCATGGACAGAGGAAAGAGTCGGACACGAGTGAGCGACTAACACTTTGACATATTAAAAGGGTATTTTTATTACCACGTGCTGTAAGATGTTACTCCAACATAAGTGGAAATTAAGATTTTTAAAAAGTGATAACAGCGCTTCCCTGGGAGCACAGTGGTAAAGAGTCCACCTGCCAAATGCAGGAGACTCGGGTTTGATTCCCCTGGGAAGATCCCGCATGCCGTGGAGCAGTTAAGCCTGTGCGCCACAACTGCTGCGCCTGTGCTCGGCAACAGAAGGAGCTCCCGCAGTGAGGAGCCCGGCCATGCCACTAGAGGGCAGCCCCCGCCCGGTGCAGCTAGAGAAAAGCCCACGCCCAGCAACGGAGGCCCAGCACAGCAAAAAAAGAAACAAGTAAATAAATAATTTTTTTAAAAGAAAGCGATAACAGATGGTAATTATTTATCTTGTTCCTTCTTCCTTAGTTTGGACGTCACAGACTCAACCCAGAAAACAGAACACTGGGGAGTCTTCGGAACGTTCTCTATCTCCTTCACCAGCGAGTAAGGTGAGCTTTGTAGATGCTTCACATTCTGTCCTCTCTTTTGACAGCCGTCTCTGCCAAGAAGTGGTTGGATTTGCTTATCTTGTATTTTTGCCTTGGCAGTGGCAGCCTGAAAACTTCTCCCTTGCCTGCTGTGCTCAGACATTTCTCATTTAGGAGCTAGTGACACACGAGAGCATTTAGGGAAATTGTGGAAAAGTTCATGTCCTTGATTCTTCGTTAGTTACAAATATTCAGGACTCCTTTAGAAAGGGAATCCTCCAGTGAGATCCTGCCATTTGCAACAACATGGATGAACCTTGAGTGTTTTGTTAAGTGAAATAAGTCAGGCCGAGAAAGACAGATACTGTGTGCTTTCACTCATATGTGGAATCTACAGACAAACAGACTCATCGGTGCTGAGAACAGATTATCAGCTACCAAAGAGGAAGAGGGTTTGAGGGTGGACAAAACGGGGGAAAGGAGTCAGCTGTATGGTAATGGCTGATTATGGGACCTGTGGTGGTGATCACTGTGCAGTGTAGAGATGTCAAATTATAATGCTGTACACCTGAACCGTGGGATTTCCCTGATAGCCCAGTTGGTAAAGAATCTGCCTGCAATGGAGGAGACCCCGGTTCAATTCCTGCTGGAGAGGGAAGATCTGCTGGAGAAGGGATAGACTACCTACTCTAGTATGCTTGGGCTTTCCTTGTGGCTCAGCTGGTAAAGAATTCACCTGCAATGCAGGAGACCTGGGTTCGACCCCTGGGTTGGGAAGATCCCCTGGAGAAGGGAAAGGCTANATTCCTGCTGGAGAGGGAAGATCTGCTGGAGAAGGGATAGACTACCTACTCTAGTATGCTTGGGCTTTCCTTGTGGCTCAGCTGGTAAAGAATTCACCTGCAATGCAGGAGACCTGGGTTCGACCCCTGGGTTGGGAAGATCCCCTGGAGAAGGGAAAGGCTACCCACTCCACTGTTCTGGCCTGGAGAATTCCATGGACTGTCTAATACGTGGGTTTGCAAAGAGTCGTACATGACTGAGCGACTTTCACACCGGAAACCAAGGAGAGCCTTCCTGTAATCTAATATAGGGACTGCTCTGCTGAGTAGTGCTCCATCGATGACGTATCCCAAAACCCCCTGTAGCTAGAAATAAGCAGGTGTCAGAGAGCTGCAGTCATCATGGGAAAGGGAACGAGGGTAGGCAGAGGAACAACAGCTGTCATCACAGTTACGGCAACAGTGATGATGATGGCGAGAGGAGTTAGCGTTTTTGAGCTATTGTGTGGCAGACACTAAGCCAGATGCTCTACTTGGGTAATCTCACTTAATCCTCACAACAGCCCTTTGAGGCAGGTACTGTCGTCATCTTCCCATTTCATTTAAAGGGGAAATCAAGTAGGTCAGCACCTTTGAGGCAGAAGCTATTATAACTTTATTACTGTTCCTAGATGTAAGATATTTTAAACTAAGCTTGTTATAAAGATAGAATATGCTTGGGATAAAAAATTAAAGATAAAGAATTGGTGTAAAGTTAAAAAAACAAAAATGCTGATCACACCAAGTGTTGGCAAGAATGAAGCATCTAGAACTTTCCTATGCTGGTGGGAATTCAGAATGGCACAAGCTCTTTGGAATGCAGTGTGGCGTTATAAAGTTAAACATATGCCTCCTAGAGACCCAAGCCAGGCTTCAGCAATATGTGAACCGTGAACTCCCTGATGTTCAAGCTGGTTTTAGAACAGGCAGAGGAACCAGAGATCAAATTGCCAACATCCGCTGGATCATGGAAAAAGCAAGAGAGTTCCAGAAAAACATCTATTTCTGCTTTATTGACTATGCCAAAGCCTTTGACTGTGTGGATCACAATAAACTGTGGAAAATTCTGAAAGAGATGGGAATACCAGACCACCTAACCTGCCTCTTGAGAAATCTGTATGCAGGTCAGGAAGCAACAGTTAGAACTGGACATGGAACAACAGACTGGTTCCAAATAGGAAAAGGAGTACGTCAAGGCTGTATATTGTCTCCCTGCTTATTTAACTTATATGCAGAGTACATCATGAGAAACGCTGGACTGGAAGAAACACAAGCTGGAATCAAGATTGCCGGGAGAAATATCAATAACCTCAGATATGCTGATGACACCACCCTTATGGCAGAAAGTGAGGAGGAGCTAAAAAGCCTCTTGATGAAAGTGAAGGAGGAGAGCGAAAAAGTTGGCTTAAAGCTCAACATTCAGAAAACGAAGATCATGGCATCCGGTCCCATCACTTCATGGGAAATAGATGGGGAAACAGTGGAAACAGTGTCAGACTTTATTTTTTTGGGCTCCAAAATCACTGCAGATGGTGACTGCAGCCATGAAATTAAAAGACGCTTACTCCTTGGAAGAAAAGTTATGACCAACCTGGATAGTATATTCAAAAGCAGAGACATTACTTTGCCGACTAAGGTCCGCCTAGTCAAGGCTATGGTTTTTCCTGTGGTCATGTATGGATGTGAAAGTTGGACTGTGAAGAAAGCTGAGCGCCGCAGAATTGATGCTTTTGAACTGTGGTGTTGGAGAAGACTCTTGAGAGTCCCTTGGACTGCAAGGAGATCCAACCAGTCCATTCTGAAGGAGATCAACCCTGGGATTTCTTTGGAGAGAATGATGCTAAAGCTGAAACTCTGGTACTTTGGCCACCTCATGCGAAGAGTTGACTCATTGGAAAAGACTGATGCTGGGAGGGATTGGGGGCAGGAGGAGAAGGGGACGACCGAGGATGAGATGGCTGGATGGCATCACGGACTCGATGGACGTGAGTCTGAGTGAACTCCGGGAGATGGTGATGGACAGGGAGGCCTGGCGTGCTGCGATTCATGGGGTCGCAAAGAGTCGGACACGACTGAGAGACTGAACTGAACTGAACTGAGGTTGAAATAACTTTGTTCAGAGAGCCTTAAAGTCAAGATCTAAAAGTTCTTTGTTAATCTTAGATGTTGGCATTAAAATGGTTTTAGGATTTTAGGATCTGTACCCTCTCTGTGAGATACTGTCAGCATTCCGCTGATTAATCATGGCTTTGAAGAAATAATCAACCTTTATCAATTCCCAAGCACCTTCAAAGATAAAGTACTTAAGTAGCAGAAGTCCATGAATATCTAAAACTTTTCTTCTTTTGATCCTAAGAATAAGCCTTTGCAAAATGGTATGTTTCTTTGAAAACCTTTTGTGTTTTCCTCCCCCTTTCCTTTCAGGCGTTTTGGAATTGCGGGACTCTACAAAGGCCTTGAAGCCAAGCTGCTGCAGACTGTCCTGACTGCTGCTCTGATGTTCCTCGTCTACGAGAAACTGACAGCTGCCACCTTCATGGTCATGGGGCTAAAGAGCTCGCGCAAGCACTGAGACACCTTTCACCCCCGCCCCGCCCCCAGCACTCAGAAGTGCTCCGGATGGGGGCGAGTGATTCCACTGTACTTGCCCCTCCCACAGAGAAATCTACCCTCATTGGCTTGAAATGCATCTAAGGGTACATATACAGGCAGGGTTATAGCCAGCTTGACTCATTACCAACTTAACTTTTTTGCTGGTTGGTTGAGTTTTGTGGAGGAGGTTGGACCAATGGCCATATGAAAAGAACACACGATCGAAAACCTAAAAATGAAACTTGATGGGGATTTATTGATTTTCATGAAGGGAATGGACTATTGCTCTCATGTATAATCTTCTCCAGTTAAAGTCTTTTTAAAATTTACCAGCTATTCTCTTTCCCTGAACCACCCCCCCTTTCCAGGTTCTACAACCGATTTGCTACCATGTAATTCTCTTGGTATTCTCTTGTATACTTTTGCACGTCTTCATCTTGGTATTTTCCTCACTAAAAATGTTATGACTATGCCTCAGGCATGACTATTATTCTTGAGCTTTTTTTTCTCCTAATTAAGGAAAGATATCTTCTTTAGTGTGTGAGCTATTTATTTTGTGGGGGAAATGAAAATTATTAATTCTAAATGATTCTCTTATAAACTCTTTGTAAGCATCACTTATTCTTTCGTATCTGACATAATTAAAAAATATTTATTTTGAATCAACCTTTTCATTACAGAACTTGAGGTTTTGTGTTCATCCGTATGGGCCCCAGTAAATTGTAAGCACAAAAGCGATCCTTAAAATTTGCACTTTAGAGTATTTACATTGGGTTTACAACCAGCTGGTAAAAATCGCAGAAAAGGGAAAGGGAGCAGATACCTTGTTTAGGCTCTGGAACACTGTCTTCTTTTATAAACTCATGGTAGAGGCTGTATATTTTAAGAATAAACTTCTGGTTAAGGTTACTTCCGTTTGAAAACGTTGCTTAGAGTCCTGCTACTCAAAGTGTGGGTCCCAAACAGTAGCATCAGCATCACCCCGGGAGCTTGTTGGACACCCCAGACCTTCTGAATCATCTGCTGTGTTTTAACAAGATACTCACGTGATCTGTACTCATCAAAGTTCAAGAGAACTTAGAGCTCCTGACTCCACCGAAGACGTGGTTGGTCTCAATTATGGAAACCAAAGATCGATGTCGAAGGACAGGCAGACTAACGTATTATATTAGAGCATCCTGTGACAAGACCAGAAGTTCTGCCATCATTTACGTTCACCCGACAGCACATAGGACTTTCGTTATGTGGTCAACAGTGAATTTTGACGTCTCAAGGCACTCAAGAAGCAGACTCTCTTGACATGAGTAAGAACAGCAGCTTTTTTAGACTTTATTTTAGCCCCGTATCAAAATAACAGGTTTTCCCTTTATAAGTCTAATTCAATCAATTAGAGTAATAATGAAGTGTCTATGTCTATTCTATACTAGTACTTAAGTTCAACTTTGAGAGTGGAAATTTATTTTCTCTCTCGTCCCTGTGGTAATTTCAAAATACATGATTATTAGACTAGTAATAATCAAAAGATCATTGTGTTGTTCTAGAAAACAAAAACTAAGAGGAACTGATAATCTGAAACACTTCTCTAAAAGCTAGAGAATTGGCCCCATTAACTGCTTTTTTATTTTATTTATATATTTTGTTTTTTAAAGTGTGTGGGAGTGTGTCAAGGCTTGAGCGGGGAGCTTGGGGAAAGAATGACCATAAAGAGGCCATGTGTATTTTGTTATTATTTTAATTTTGATGTTCATTTTGGAACTTGAATTTTGAGCTCAGGGTATTATGAATTGTTGGTATGTTAAAATAATTCCCAAGTCAGGATATGTAGTTATATTGGATGTTTATGATGTGAGACGGAGAAGGCAATGGCACCCCACTCCAGTACTCTTGCCTGGAAAATCCCGTGGACGGAGGAGCCTGGTGGGCTGCAGTCCATGAGGTCGCTAAGGGTTGGACACGAATGAGCGACTTCACTTTCACTTTTCACTTTCATACATTGGAGAAGGAAATGGCAACCCACTCCCGTGTTCTTGCCTGGAGAATCCCAGGGACGAGAGAGCCTGGTGGGCTGCCATCTATGGGGTCACACAGAGTCGGACACAACTGAAGTGACTTAGCAGTAGCAGTAGCAGTATGATGTGAGAATGTATCTGATGCTCTTTTTTATCTGATTTTATGAGGGAACAATTTCACTTTGAGGTTTATGTTCCCTGTGGAAGCTAAGCTCACTACGAGTTAATAACTCACCCAGTTTTATAACCTTTGATTGTTATAAGTTGTTTGAGAAAACTAAGGAGCTGAATTCTATACTAGGGAAATGGAAGGCTTTTTTTCTGATTCTTTATGCAGTTTCTCTAGAAAATGAGCGTTAAGAACCTTAGAGATTATGTTAGAAAATTTCATATGTAAGCATTTAGTCTGTGCTTTAAAGTGTTTAAATGTCCATTCTTGTCTATTTTACTGTTAAGTTTGAAAGGCAGAAATAGGATTTACCATCAGAACATAAGCAGTTGGAGTTAGAATCTTGGGTTTTATTCTCAGCTCTGCCACTAACAAGTATGTCATCTTGTATTTCAGCTTTTTTATAAGTGGAGGCAATAATACGATCGATCCATCTCAGAGGGTATTTGAGAGCTCATGTCAGCTAAATTCCTTTATGATCGTGGAAGAAGGAAGATCCAAGTGAAACTTGTAACAAGCCCAGATTTATATGGCAATTTCCCTTCTTAAAGCTTATACACTTTCTCATTTTATAATCCCAATACCTCTGTGAAATAGGGGGCAAGTAACCATATTCCCATTTAATTAATAAGGAAATTGAGACAGCTATCAGATGACTTGCCTGGTTGGACCCAGGACTAGAGTTGGGTCTCCTGCAGTCTAGTGTGATTACGAGAATGGGTTCTGGAGTTAGACAGACCTAAGTTCAACTCTGGTCTTGCTCTTTACCAGCTGTGGGAACAAGGCAATTGCCAAACTGGTATAAAACTCAGTTTTCTTAACTATGAAATGGAGATGGTGATAAACCTACCTCATAGGGTGATTGTGAGGATTGAATGAGATCGTATATATAAATTTCCTAGCACAAGGCTTGCCATATAGGAAGAGCTAGATAAGTATTAGTGATGACTATTACTACAATATTATTATTGATGAAGGATATGACAATAGATGCAGCTATAATTCAGTGGAAGGCACTCTGGGTTTTGAGTCAGAGCTAGGTTCAGACTTTCATTCTATCACTTAAAAGCATTGTGGTGTGGAGTCACAGATGTAGAGAATGGACTTGTCACGGGGGACAAGGATAAGGATGGATTGGGAGATTGGAGATGATATGTGCATACACTACATATAAAATAGATGGCTAATTGGGACCTACTGTGGAGCACAGGAAACTACTCAATACTCTGTAACTACCTATATAGGAATAGGAACTAAAAAAGTGGGGATATGTGTATGTATGTAGCTGATTTACTTTGCTATGTAGCAGAAACCGGCATGGAACTGTGAATCAACTATACTCCAATGAAGATTAATTTTTTTTAAAAAAAGCATTTTAGCCACAGCCAAGTCATTTCCTCTCCTTTCTTAGTTTTTATGTGTTTATCTGTCCCAATAGAGATGACTACCAGGCAAGGCTATTTTATGTGTGTGTGTGTGTGTGTGTGTGTGTGTAATAGCTTTTTAATTTTTAGAACCAGCCTTGCAAGGTAATCACTTCTGTTGGCTGGGTGAGAATGTATATGTATGTGCGTGTATGTGCTTAGACACCCAGTCATGTCCAGCTCTTTGTGACCCCATGGGCTGTAGCCCTCCAGGCTCTTCTGTCCATGGGGATTCTCCTGGCAAGAATACTGGAATAGGTTGCCATGCCCTCCTTCCCAACCTAGGTCTCCCTCACTGCAGGCAGATTCTTTACCAACTGAGTCACCAGGGAAGCCCATTTATATGTATTTATGCATCTGGCAGAGTATATGACGTATAAATGTGCTTAATAAATGCCAAGGTTTTCCACTCAGATGTAATTGACATATAACATTTTTACTAGTTTCAGATGTACAACAGAGTGATTTCATATACGTATATATTGCAAAATGATCACCACAGGAAGTCTAGTAAACATCTACCACCAAAACATGAACCAGATAAATGCTGTTTAAACCAAGAAAGCCAACTGTATTTTACTTTGAGGCAGTGTTTTGTCTTCCCATTTGTTTTAATCATGAACATTTCTTTTCTGGAAGGCTTTTGTGTACCTCATCAAGAGTGAAGCCAAACCCAGTAATTTTATGTTTTAACCACTACAAGAGTCCCTTGGACAGCAAGGAGATCAACCCGGCAACTCTAAAGGAAATCAACCCTGAATATTGGAAGGAATGCTGAAGCTCCAGTACTTAGGCCATCTGATGCGAAGAGTCAACTCATTGAAAAGAGCCAACTCATCTTTCCCTAATACTGGGAAAGATTGAGGGCAGGAAGAGAAGGAGGTGACAGAGGATAAGATGGTTGGATGGTATCACCAACTCAATGGACATGAGTTTGAGCAAACTCCGGGAGATAGTGAAGAACAGGGAAGCCTGACATGCTGCAGTCCAGGGGGTTGCAAAGTGTCGGACTCGACTGAGCAACTAAACTGACTAACTGACTAGACAGTAAAGAATCTGCCTTCAATGCATGGGACCCAGGTTCAACCCCTGGGTTGCAAAGATCCCCTGGAGAAGGAAATGGCAACCCACTCCAGTATTCTTGCCTGGAGAATTCCATGGACAGAGGAGACTGGTGGGCTACAGTCCAGGAGGTTGCAAAGAGTTGGACACAACTGAGCGACTAACACTTTAGCGACTGAACAATAATCCAACATTCAGTTGAAGGCACCCAAACGTTTACCAGTTCATCAGTAAAATTTGAACTGGTTCAGTAGCACAGGGTCACTGGCTGAGCTACTGTCTCATCTTGGCTCTCTAGAAAAGCTAAAGAATTGTGACTTCATGGCACCAAATGCCACACGTCTCTGGAGAGCCCTGCTTCTGGGCTGGTGAATTACCTAGCAGTGTTGACTGTCACCAGAATACCAAAGATATACAAAAGCTCACTTGTATAATATTTTTATATGCAGTAAATGCAATTGATGTGACCCCCACAGGATTTTTACTATAGAAATGATTGGACCTTGGGTTAATGCTTGCTTTATGGGGCGTACTGGTAGCCCCTGAAAATTATGTTCCTTGAGACACAAGAGATAAGAAAATAACTTAACATGGACTGCATGAAAAAAGAAGATAGAAAATAACTATAAAGACAGAGTGGAGAGGAAATTAGGAGACGGATATGAGGGTCGGGAGGGCGGGGGACAAGGCACCAGTGCCTAGCATAGCACTCAAGGAAACATGCTCCCAAAATGCGCATAGATGGCAGTGAACTGTGGAACCCAGCAAATGAGACCCAGTCTGGGGAAAGGAAAGGAAAACTTGGTTTGGAACTAACCGTGAGAATGGGTGACGGAATTTCTGTGTGTAGAGTGCCTGGTAAATGCCAGGTGAATGAACTTTCATATATCTGGACACCTTTGTAATAACTAAATACATGAGATTGATTCCCATTAACAGATAAGATAGTTAAGGCTTCAAGGGTAATTTATCTGTGGTCACTCAATGATTGAGGGTCAGGATTTAAAATTTAGGCTGACTCCAGAACTTTCTACATTGCCACACCACATTCTTCAGATGTCCCTAAAAGTAAGCCTTCTGAGCGAGTGTGTGCGTTCCCTTTTCAAACCTAGAGGAACATATGATTGAAGATGTGTAACTCTTTCTGTAATGAACTGTCTGAACCTCTATATGATGCTACAAGGCTCAAGGGAAGCCTGCAGCCTCTGAATCCAAGGGTGGCTCCATAAATCCAAGTCTTCCTCCTATTCTTGGCAGAGATTAGGAGTCAGCTCTTCCTGGAAGCCTTTCTGGAATTTTGTGTTCTCCTCCCCACCCACCTCCAAAGCCTCTTGTGCACCTACACTCTTTTGTATAGGCTTCCCTAGTGGCTCAGCGGTAAAGAATCTGCTTGCCAATGCAGGGGTCACGGGTCCACACCCTGGTTCGGGAAGACCCCACCTGCCGTAGAGCCACTAAGCCTGTGCGCCACAGCGATTGAGCCCTGTGCTCTAGAGCCCGGGAGCCGCAAGCAGTGAACGCCACATGCCTAGAGCCTGTGCTCCACAACAACGAGAGAAACCACTGCGATGCGAAGCCCACGCATGACAGCTAGGAAGTAGCTCCCACTAGCTGCAACTGGAAAAGATGCCTGCACAGCAGCGAAGACCCAGCACAGCCATAAATAAATCTTTTTTAAAAAATTGAGAAAGTCCTTCTATTTCTCTCTTGATTTACAGCTAGTTTATAGGTACGACATTTACAGATTTTTTTTCTAATGCATTCATTCTCATTTTATTCTCTCTATTGAAAGGATTAATTACTTTTTTACGGTACAGGTGGAGAAGTGAGACACAGGTCTGGCTCAGGTCTCATAGCAAAGGATTAGGAGTCAAAAACAGGAATTCCAGCCCCCTGGTAGTCTATCCAGTAAGCTTTCACTGGCTTGTACTGCTTGGAGGTTTAAAGTTTTCCTTTTAGTTTTGGAGATTTTTTTGGTTATAAAAAATAACACACAGTCATTAAAATGTTCCAGAAAATACAGAAAAAAAGAATGAAGTGAGTAAAGATATAGTCCTGCATGCCTGTGTTTATATATATCTTCATATATTCTTACTGCCCAGAAATCACTGCTAATATTTCACTATATCTATTTTCAGACTTGTTTAAATACATAAATTCACAGATATATTTAAGTAGGATTTTTAAAATGAAATCAAACTATGCCTAACTTTGTAAATTTTTGGTCTCAAATATAACTTGCTGTCAATAAATATGTCATAATTTGCTATGTAGAATTGCATTGTATGAATGTACCATTATCTAGTTAGACTCCTATTGATGGGCTTCTGGGTTGTTTCCAATTTTTTGCTGTTATGAATAATGTGATAAAATCCTTTATATATGATTCCCTTTATATTTTCTGATTACTTCTTTAAGAAAACCTTTCCAAGAATCCAGTTCCTGGGTGAAAAAGGTATGCCTCTTGCAAATTATATTATTAAATTAAAACTTCATGCTGTCTATTCTTTTTATGTTCATTGTCAAGCATTTTCTGGGGCTTCCCTAGTGGTCCAGTGGCTAGGATTCCATGCTCCCAGCACAGGGGTCCCAGGTTCGAACTCTGATCAGGGAACTAGATCCCACATACCACAACTCAGTTCGCATGGCACAGCTAAAGGTCTCACATGCCACAGCTAAAAATCCACACGCTGCAACCAAGACCCAGCACAGCCAAATAAATATTTTTTAAAAGTAAAATTCTCCCTGCCTTAAAAAGAAAAAGAAACTTCTTTTCTTCACCTCTACTTTGACAAACAGCAGGAGAAATTCCATTCTGGGTATGACGGGGAAGAAAAGTTGTATGCCAGGGGCGAAGCTTTATATGCTTTTTCATTTAATTCTTGTAACAATCCTATGAAATTCAGAGTTAGGTGTATCAGAAGTAATTGTTACAGGAGTTTTCAATTTGCTGAAAATTAGATTTCTTCTGGCAGATGACTGAGATCATTGAACAGCACATGCTGATGCGTAATAATTTATTGAGCACCTACCATGTTCCAGTTGCCATACTAGGTGCTTTACATAAACTGTCTTATTTAAGCCTGCTACAGAGGTGCCAAAGCTGGCATACTCTCCACAGTTTCCCCTTCGAGCTTTGGTTCCGGGTCTGCATCCCAGCTCCCAAGTCTTTGTTCAGTTCAGTTCAGTTGAGTCGCTCAGTCGTGTCCGACTCTTTGCAACCCCATGAATCGCAGCACGCCAGGCCTCCCTGTCCATCACCATCTCCCGGAGTTCACTCAGACTCATGTCCATCAAATCAGTGATGCCATCCAGCCATCTCATCCTCGGTCATCCCCTTCTCCTGCCCCCAATCCCTCCCAGCATCAGAATCTTTTCCAATGAGTCAACTCTTCGCATGAGGTGGCCAAAGTACTGGAGTTTCAGCTTTAGCACCATTCCTTCCAAAGAAATCCCAGGACTGATCTCCTTCAGAATGGACTGGTTGGATCTCCTTGCAGTCCAAGGGACTCTCAAGTCTTCTCCAACACCACAGTTCAAAAGCATCAATTCTGCGGCGCTCTGCCTTCTTCACAGTCCAACTCACATCCATACATGACCACAGGAAAAACCATACCCTTGACTAGACGAACCTTAGTTGGCAAAGTAATGTCTCTGCTTTTGAATATACTGTCTAGGTTGGTCATAACTTTTCTTCCAAGGAGTAAGCGTCTTTTAATTTCATGGCTGCAGTCACCATCTGTAGTGATTTTGGAGCCCAAAAAAATAAAGTCTGACACTGTTTCCACTGTTTCCCCATCTATTTCCGATGAAGTGATGGGACCTGGATCTCCTTTTAGTCCAAGGGACTCTCAAGAGTCTTCTCCAACACCACAGTTCAAAAGCATCAACTCTCTCTTAGGTAAATGCAAATATTAAGTAAAATGCTTGAAATCAATAAACCAGTCACTGTTATTATCTTTTCTGTATAAAAATTTCCCCCCAAGTCTCAAAGCCTTAAAAATTTCTCACACTGCTTGATAGTGGCTGCTGCAAGTATGTATATGTGTGTATGGTTCTGTTTGATTGGTATTCATTCTGAAAGACGAGCCCTTATACAGCATTTGCTCATTCATTTATACAGCAGATGGGGTGAACAGGAGGATGAGCTAAAGTGTACTACTGTGTTCAAAATTGCTGCTTTTGTGGGTTTTATGTATATTTACTTACATTCCACTGGCTAAGGCAAATCACATGGCTAAGTGTGTGGGCTGGAGTTGTATATGCTCAAGTGAGATGGAAGACAATTACATAATTTTTAATCTAGGAAATTCGGGCCGTGAACAATAATATTAATAGAATCTACTACAGCTTTTATAAAGCTAGAGGTAGAAATTTCTCATGAAGTTACAAAGCTAGCAAAATAAACTTCCATAAGTTCAGTTTGGTTCAGTCACTCAGTCATGTCCAACTCTGTGACCCATGGACTGTAGCACGCCAGGCCTCCCTGTCCGTCACCAACTCCTGGAGTTTATTCAAACATGTCCATTGAGTCAGTGATGCCATCCAACCATCTCATCCTCTGTCATCCCCTTCTTCCACCTTCAATCTTTCCCAGCATCAGGGTCTTTTCAAATGAGTCAGCTCTTCAAATCAGGTGGCCAAAGTATTGGATTTTCAGCTTCAACATGAGTCTTTCCAATGAACACTCGGGACTGATCTCCTTCAGGATGAACTTATTGGATCTCCTTGCAGTCCAAAGGACTCACAAGAGTCTTCTCCAGCACCACAGTTCAAAAGCTTCAGTTCTTCAGTGCTCAGCTTTCTTTATAGTCCAACTCTCATATCCATACATGACTAGTGGAAAAACCAATAGCTTTGACTAGACAGGCCTTTGTTGGCAAGGTAATGTCTCTGCTTTTTAATATGCTGTCTAGGCTGGTCATAACTTTCCTGCCAAGGAGTAAGCGTCTTTTAATTTCATGGCTGCAGTCACCATCAGCAGTGATTTTAGAGCCCCACAAAATAAAGTCTGCCACTGTTTCCACTGTTTCTCCATCTATTTGCATGAAATGATGGGACCGGATGACATAATCTTTGTTTTCTGAATGTTGAGCTTTAAGCCAACTTTTTCACTCTCCTCTTTCACTTTCATCAAGAGACTCCTTAGTTGTTCTTCACTTTCTGCCATAACAGTGGTGTTATCTGCATATCAGGTTATTGATATTTCTCCTGGCAATCTTGATTCCAGCTTGTGCTTCCTCCAGCCCAGCATTTCTCATGATATACTCTGCATATAAGTTAAATAAGCAGGGTGACAATACACAGCCTTGACGTACTCTTTTTCTTATTTGGAACCTATTTGGAGAAGGCAATGGCAACCCACTCCAGTCCTCTTGCCTGGCAAATCCTATGGATGGAGGAGCCTGGTAGGCTGCAGTCCATGGGGTCGCTAAGANATCTGAGGTTATTGATATTTCTCCTGGCAATCTTGATTCCAGCTTGTGCTTCCTCCAGCCCAGCATTTCTCATGATATACTCTGCATATAAGTTAAATAAGCAGGGTGACAATACACAGCCTTGACGTACTCTTTTTCTTATTTGGAACCTATTTGGAGAAGGCAATGGCAACCCACTCCAGTCCTCTTGCCTGGCAAATCCTATGGATGGAGGAGCCTGGTAGGCTGCAGTCCATGGGGTCGCTAAGAGTCGGATACAACTGAGCGACTTCACTTTCACTTTTCACTTTCATGCATTGGAGAAGGAAGTGGCAACCCACTCCAATGTTCTTGCCTGGAGAATCCCAGGGACGGGGGAGCCTGGTGGACTGCCGTCTATGGGGTTGCACAGAGTAGAACACGACTGAAGCGACTTAGCAGCAGTAGCAGCAAGCAGGGTGACAATATACAGCCTTGACATACTCTTTTTTCCTATTTGGAACCAGTCTGTTGTTCCATGTCCAGTTCTAACTGTTGCTTCCTGACCTGCATACAGATTTCTCAAGAGGCAGGTTAGGTGGTCTGGTATTCCCATCTCTTTCAGAATTTTCCACAGTTTATTGTGATCCACACAAAGGCTTTGGCATAGTCAATAAAGCAGAAATAGGTGTTTTTCTGGAACTCTCTTGCTTTTCCAATGATTCAGCGGATGTTGGCAATTTGACCTCTGGTTCCTCTGCCTTTTCTAAAACCAGCTTGAACATCTGGAAGTTCACGTATTGTTGAAGCCTGGCTTAGAGAATTTTGAGCATTACTTTACCAGTGTGAAACTTCCATAAAACTATATGGAAAGAAATAATTAGATCTAAAAGAGGTTTTAATCATACAATTATTTGAGAAAAGTAAGATTACACTTAGGAAGACAAAATAGAGGAAAACGTACATTTTTAGCTGCAGTGAAAGTGGAAGTGTACTTACTGATTATGGAGAAATTTTTATTTTTAAAATTACTTCAGACCTATAATTTGAACATTTAAATTAAAACAAGGAAAATTTTCTAAAAAAATATGTAAATTACCAAAATGACTAGAAAAGAATAAAAGTTGCTAAAGACCATTTTAAATAATCTTCAAACTCTGATTTAACTTAGGTTTATTAGCAAGTTCTTCTAAAATTGAAATAATTTCAGCCATACACAGTTTCCAGTGACTAATAGTAAATATTCAAATATTTGTTGAATAGCTTAGGTGAAAAGAGAAAATATTTGATTCATTTTATGAAAAGAACATAACCTTGATACTGACACCTGAAGAAAATATGAATGAGAAATTCATGAAAATCCAAATGATGGTCTTTTTTGATTTTATTTTATGATAATATGAAACAACCATGAAAGAATCTATATGTTTTCTATGGCAGCCATGACACATTACTATGAATTTGGCAGCTATAAAACAACATGAGTTTATCATTTAATTTTATAAATCAGGAGTCTGAGCTCAGCCAGTTTCTCTACTCTGAGCCTACAAGAAAAATCCTGGGCTCTTATCTGTACTTTTATGTGAGAAATTACTTCCAAGTTCATTCAGATTGTTTGCAGAATTCAGTTCTTTGTGGCTCTATGTAGAGTTGAGGGCCTTCATTTCCATTTTGGCAGACTGGTGCCTTTCAACTTCCTTCGACCACCTGTGTTCTTGGTTGGATTGCACTGTCACTCTTTAAATCAGCAGCAATTGGTGGAACCCTACTTTGAATCTTTCTTGCCACATCTTTTTTGCCTGTAGTTGGAGAAAGTTTTCTGCATAATAAGATCGCTCAGAAAATCTCAGTTACATCTGCAAAGTCCTTTTTGCCATCTATGCAATGTAATTACATGTTGTGGATATTGGGATCTGTACATCTATGAGAGACCCTTCTGCCTAGTATAAGGTAGATCTTTAGAAGGATGCATCACACTTTTAAGGAGAGCATTATAATACTTTTAAAGTTTTTAGTGAAGACACAAATGAGAGAAATACCACAGTTCATGTTTGAAAAATCAATGTGATGAAGGTGATTTTCCCCAAATGGATTGAAAGGTCAATTACATTCCAATAAATATTTCAATATTGTTTTTTTTTTTAAGGAATTTTATAAACTGATTCTAAAATTTATATGGAAATGTAAGGGACAGGAAACTCATCATGCTCCTAAAAGCAAGGCAACTTGTTTTTATTAAATTAAAGGTTTGATTTATTAAAGATATGAGACAGACTAGGAATGGAATAGGAAGTACAGAAACAATTGGATTCATCTGTGCACACTTGGCAAATGACATGATTATGTATCAAAGAGATCTGATTTTTAATAAATAGTGCTGGAAAAGTTGTTGGTGAAAAAGTGAAATTACAGACTAATGGCTTACAGTGTCATTCATATCTATCTCAGTGAAGGGCAAAAACATTATTAGTGGATAACAGTAAAATGTCTTAATGCACTCAGAGTAGGGAAAAGTTTCTTGAATGGACACAAAAATCACAATCTTCAATGACAAGATTGGTAAATTTAAAAACAGGATTTTTCATTAAACATCAAAGAGAGGGCATACATAATCCACAAAGTGAAGAAGAGATGGTTCTCATTCATGATTTGATAGGTATAAAACAAATGTATATAGAAGTTAAAAAAAACACTGAAAGAGTCAGTAAAAACTAGTTATGAGACATGATCAAATGTTTCACAAAAGAGGAAGTCCAAGTAATTGAAATCATGAAAAGGTCTTCAAAGTTATTAGTAAAGAAGATGCAAATTAAAATTTCATTGTAAAAAGCACATTAGCAAAGTTAAAACATTAGGCAGAAGTGTTTGGGAGTATTTAGAAGGAGAACTTCATTAATCCGTCTGTGGTAATGCCAAAGGTAGAACTGTACCCTATGCTTACCATCTCAATATGCTCTTGGGTTGCATTGTTCAAATGTCATAGCTGTTATAACCACATGTGGTTATTGAGTCCTCAAAATGTGGATAGTCTAAACTGAGATGTGCTTTAAATATATAGTTTAAAGACTTAGTAAGAAAAAAGAATGTAAAAAATCTCAATTTTTAAAATAATCACATTGAAATGATAATACATTTGGTTAAATAAAATAGTAAAATATTTGCTCTTTTAAAAAACCTTTTTAAAAACTGTTTTTAAATCTTTAAGCTGTAGCACGCAGCACACTAGATCTTAGTTCCCCAACCAGGGATTGAACCTGTGTCCCCTGCATTGGATGTATGGAGTCTTAACCACTGGACAGCCAGGGAAGTCCCTAAAAAACCTTTTTAATGTAGCTACTGGAAAATTTTAAATTGTGATTTTTGGTATGTATGTATTGAACAGTACTTCTCTAGCAGAACCCAAGAAATGTTCATTAGGAACAATGTATAACAGTATAGCAAAATTATTCATTATATTCACAAACTGGAAATAACCAAAATGTCCAGCAGCAATTGACTGGATATGTTGTGGTACAGTAAACAATGTGATACTATATAGTAGTAAAAATGAGTGACAGGTAATACAGATCTTTGTTAATCTAGAAAACAATGCTGAGTACAAGAAGTTAAGTACAGTTGCTTACAGACTATGATTCCGTAAAGCTCTCGAGAACAAGTCAATTCAGAGATGCATTTTTTAGAAATATGTACAAGCATACATATAATATAAAGAAAAAGACTGGAATAATTATCATGTAAGTCA
Source organism: Oreotragus oreotragus (assembly GCA_006410675.1). Taxonomy (NCBI): domain Eukaryota; kingdom Metazoa; phylum Chordata; class Mammalia; order Artiodactyla; family Bovidae; genus Oreotragus; species Oreotragus oreotragus. The sequence goes on along the minus strand of SJYX01005802.1, from coordinate 31,344 downwards.
GAATTTGAGTTGTTTCTGTGGGAAATAAAATACACAAGGTTTCCAATGTACTAACAGTGTTATGTTTCTAGTAGCTTTTACATACTAGTTTTCTAAACAAGTTGCATATGTACGTATAACACATTTTCTTATGTGGCATATTTTATGACAATGCAAAGAACAGGCTGGCAGGAATGGGAATGTGTGGGACAAGAAGAGGTAAGCCAAAGATGAGTTATTTACTTCTTGGAACTGCAAGGTTGTTCTTGGGCTAAAATCAAGGTTAGGTTGGCCCTCTCTCCCCTTTTTTTAAACTTAATTTTTTTTTGAAGTATAGTTGATTTACAGTGTTGTGTTATTTTTAGGTGTAATGTTGAACCTGGTCTCGTTTTTTGTTTACAGCTATTTGTATTCCTGTTCAGCAATCTCCTTTGGGTGGTGGTGTAAAGTGATATGTTGTTGAAGGCTTTATTAACAGAGGACTTAAAGATAGGGCTTTATTTGAAGAGACAGGCTGCTGGGCTTCTGCATCTTGTCACTCATATTGCTGGCTGGCTTCTGGGCTTGTGAGGGTCAAGAGTTGTCCAGTCTATTGTCTGTCATGATACCTCTCCCTAATGAGAAATCTTGAGTTTGAAACTGCAGAACAAAGAAAAACCATCACAACCTGTTCTTCAGTCATTATACCCTCTGTCCAAGTTGCTTGTGTGGAAACCTAAACATGCTCATGCCTTTTCTTCTAGCATTTCAGGAAGAATCTTCAAATTAGAAGCTTTTGAATTACACTGGTCAGTAAGTCAGTCTCATCTTTAGGCTTACAGCATTTGCTGTATGTTAGCTTTGCCCAGTACTTCTTTGAGGATTACGTGAAGTTAACACAGGTCTATGTGTCAGTTTCCAGAGTTCTCCTTGACTTTCCTGCCTTTGTATTGTATGACAGAACATACTCAGTTTTGCTGGATGACTGAGACCATCAGTAGGCTCATTGCTGAGAGGGTAGACTGGACATAGGCTCTCTTCTGCTTTGACCTATTCTGAATGTGTGGAGCCTAAAGCCTTGGGAGACCTGATGGCTGTTACTCTGTAGATTACTTTGCTGTCTTCTGTTGCATTTCCCTTACAGATACAGGCAGGTCTTTGTATTTGTTGCACATGGTGAGAAGAACTTCAGCTGTGGTGAAGTCTTTGGTATATAGCTGGAAGTGGTGTACAAATTCACCAGGAGATGCCACATCATCACTTGACAGACAGAAACGTGACATCGTCTTGACTAGGCAAGCCAAGAGTCATCACCACCATTTGAGCTGTTCCTCTTCTCACCAGAGGACAACCAACTTGGGAACCTCTCTGGCAAAAGCTGGGGACTGTTCTTGACCAGGAGTCAATTTGTGTGCAAGTTTCACTGTGTGCAATTCTGGACCAAAAATTAACTTCTCTGAACTTCAAATAGGGATCATTCTTTTTTTTTTTTTCCAGATGAGGATCATTCTTGTCTTCTTTACCTCACTGGGTTTTAAAGACTTAAAAAAATATATTTTGTTTATTTATTTATTTGGCTGTATCACGTCTTAGTTGAGGCAGGTGAACTCTTTTAAGCTGCATCATGTGGGATCTAGTTCTCTGACCTGGGACCCTTGAATTGGGACTGCAGAATCTTAGCACCTGGATCACCAGGGAAATTGCTTTTAAGACTTTTGAAAATTGTGAAAGACTGAGCATGTGTGACAAAGAACAAAGGCCATATGGTTATGTGGAGGAATAATGATACAAATGGAGGTGAGATCAGGAATTTAAAGACAATGCCGAAACTTCAGGCATTACATAGAAATTGTGACATCAAAGTGCAGTCTGTAGAGGTCTTCCCCTCTATAGGCACTGTGGAAGTGAAAGTGTTAGTCACTCAGCCATGTCTGACTCTTTGCAAGTCCATGGACTATAGCCCTCCAGACTCCTCTGTCCATGGAGTTTTCCAGGCAAGAATACTGGAGTGGGTTGTCAATTCCTTCTCCAGGGGATCTACTTGACCCAAGGTAGATTGGGTCTCCTGCATTGCAGGCAGATTCTGAGCCACCAGGGAAGTACTATAGGGTCTGATATTTTCATAATTAGTCCTTTTGTGTTGTGTATTTTAAAATGCAAAACTCTTTTAATTCTTACTCCTAATATCTTTCTCTGAAAGACTTCCTCAAATTTCCTTTCAACATGAGGCCTCATATCAACTGTAGTCATTCTCTCTTTAGAAATGCTTTTGATTTGACTTCTCCCTGCTGAAGAGACAAGCGAATTAAACCTAATTTTAGCTCACAGTTTAATTCCAGCGAAAGCCCCTGCACAAGTCAGATCCTTATTTTAATACACATACTTCAAATATGGTTTGGGTTCGAGTTCAGTCACTCAGTCATGTCTGACTCTTTGCGACCCCATGGACTGGAGCATGCCTGGCCTCCTTGTCCATCACCAACTCCCAGAATTTACTCAGACTCATGTCCATTGAGTCGGTGATGCCATCCAACCATCTCATCCTCTGTTGTCCCCTTCTCCTGCCTTCA
>SJYX01005802.1:5610-23756 GCA_006410675.1 Oreotragus oreotragus | reverse complement strand
GGAAAAACCATAGCGTTGACTAGGCGGACCTTAGTCGGCAAAGTAATGTCTCTGCTTTTGAATATGCTTTCTAGGTTGGTCATAACTTGTCTTCCAAGGAGTAATCGTCTTTTAATTTCATGACTGCAGTCACCATCTGCAGTGATTTTGGAGTCCAAAAAAATAAAGTCTAACACTGTTTCCACTGTTTCTCCATCTATTTCCCATGGAGTGATGGGACTAGATGCCATGATCTTCGTTTTCTGAATGTTGAGCTTTAAGCCAACTTTTTCACTCTCCTCTTTCACTTTCATCAAGAGGCTTTTTAGTTCCTCTTCACTTTCTGCCATAAGGGTGGTGTCATCTGCATATCTTAGGTTATTGATATTTCTCCCAGCAATCTTGATTCCAGTTTGTGCTTCTTCCAGCCAAGCATTTCTCATGATGTACTCTGCATATAAATTAAATAAGGAGGGTGACAATATACAGCCTTGACGTACTCCTTTTCTTATTTGGAACCAGTCTGTTGTTCCATGTCCAGTTCTAACTGTTGCTTCCTGACCTGCATACAGATTTCTCAAGAGGCAGTTTAGATGGTCTGGTATTCCCATCTCTTTCAGAATTTTCCACAGTTTATTGTGATCCACACAGTCAAAGGCTTTGGCATAGTCAATAAAGCAGAAATAGATGTTTTTCTGAAACTCTCTTGCTTTTTTCCATGATCCAGCGGATGTTGGCAATTTGATCTCTGGTTTTTTTAAATCCCAATTCTTTTATATCTAAATTAGATTTTGACCCTGAATTTCAGATACAATTGATCTAGCTGTTTCCTGGGACATTTTCATCATATTTATCATATAGTTCTTTAAAAAACAACATGCCCCAAACCAAGTTTCTCCGTTCAGAACCTGCTTCTTTGTTCCTTTTCCTCCTCCAACTAAACAGAAGTCCCCAGTTGATTAACGATTCCCATCTTGGTGATTGGGTCTGCAGCCCCTGAATATTGATTGGCGTGGGTATATCCCTGTTGCCTCACATTAGTCAGTAGTCTTGTTTATATTACTCTCACATGTCATGAATTCTTCCATATCTCCATATTTTCAGCTTCATCTCACTGCTCTTTTCTCTGTACACTGAAGTACTTGAAGTTTCCCAAAGATACTCTTCTCATCGTTAAGCTTTGACATGTGTTTCTTCAAACCCTTGAAATGCTTTTGCCTCCATCATCTTTGCTACACAAACTCCTAGTCGTGTTTCAGACTTGGTTAGACAAAAAAATAAGGGTATGCTCATTTCATGCTCATGAAAATGAGATCCCAAAGAAAAGAAACTGAGCTCAGAAATGAGCATATACTCAGAGGGCATGTAGTAAATCAGATGAACTCAGTTTTAAAATTCACATCCTCATCAGCATGAGACTGTAGAGAAATCCTAAGATTTACCCAAGTTAGGAAGTAAAATAGGAGACTGGGGTACATCTTAAATGTACCACTCAACTGAGGAGTAAAGAGAAGAAGCTATAAGAAAAATTGCATGTTTTTGTCTTGATTCTGAATGGAGGCAGGTAGGAAGTAACCACTTGATGGTCAGACATTGTAGATTTGCAGCTCAAATTCATAATATAGTTCTGTCTGAAAAAACTAGAGCTAATAATATAAAGTAATTGTAGGCTGTTAATCATCACAGATGTCTGGCATAAACATGCCTATATCCTCTCTAGAGGAACTTATTTCAGAGGTTGGCAAACTCTTCTGTACTGGGCTGGGTAGTAAGTATTTCCTGTGAACTTTGAACTGTTGAAGTCTGGCTTGGAGAATTTTGAGCATTACTTTGCTAGCATATGAGATGAGTGCAATTGTGTGGTAGTTTGAGTATTCTTTGGCATTGCCTTTCTTTGGGATTGGAATGAAAACTGACCTTTTCCAGTCCTGTGGCCACTGCTGAGTTGTCCAGATTTGCTGGCATATTGAGTGCAGCACTTTCACAGCATCATCTTTCAGGATTTGAAATAGCTCAACTGGAATTCCATCACTTCTAACTAGCTTTGTTCATAGTGATGCTTCCTAAGGCCCACTTGACTTCGCATTCCAGGATTTCTGGCTCTAGGTGAGTGATCATACCATCGTGATCATCTGGGTCGTGAAGATCTTTTTTGTATAGTTCTTCTGTGTATCCTTGCCACCTATTCTTAATATCTTCTGCTTCTGTTAGGTCCATACCATTTCTGTCCTTTATTGTGCCCATCTTTGCATGAAGTGTTACCTTTGTATCTCTAATTTTCTTGAAGAGCTCTTTAGTCTTTTCCATTCTATTGTTTTCTACTGTTTCTTTGCATTAATCACTGAGAAAGGCTTTCTTATCTTTCCTTGATATTCTTTGGAACTCTGCATTTGGGTGGGTATAGCTTTCCTTTTTGGAAAAGGAAATGGCAACCCACTCCAGTGTTCTTGCCTGGAGAATCCCATGGACGGGGGAGCCTGGTGGGCTGCCGTCTATGGGGTCGTACAGAGTCAGACACGACTGATGCGACTTAGCAGCGGCAGCAGCAGCAGCAGCTTTCCTTTTCTCCTTTGTCTTTTCACGTCTCTTCTATTTGCAGCTATTTGTAAGGCTTCCTCAGACAAACATTTTGCCTTTTTGCATTTCTTTTCCTCGGGGATGGTCTTGATCCCTCTCTCCTGTACAGTGTCGTGAACCTCTGTCCGTAGCTCTTCAGGTACTCTGTCTAACAGATCTAATCACTTGAATCTATTTGTTGCTTCCACTGCATAATCGTAAGGGATTTGATTTAGGTCATACCCGAATGGCCTAGTGATTTTCCCCAGTTCCTTCAATTTAAGTCTGAATTTGGCAATAAAGAGTTCATGGTCTGTGCCACAGTCAGCTCCCAGTCTTGTTTTTGCTGACTGTATAAAGCTTCTCCATCTTCTGCTGCAAAGAATATATTCAGTCTGATTTCGGTATTGACCGTGTGGTGATGTCCATGTGTAGAGTCTTCTCTTGTGTTGTTGGAAGAGGGTATTTGCTATGACCAGTGTGTTCTATTTGCCTTTGCCCTGCTTCATTTTTGTTGTAGTCTTACTTTTTTAGGNAAGCTTCTCCATCTTCTGCTGCAAAGAATATATTCAGTCTGATTTCGGTATTGACCGTGTGGTGATGTCCATGTGTAGAGTCTTCTCTTGTGTTGTTGGAAGAGGGTATTTGCTATGACCAGTGTGTTCTATTTGCCTTTGCCCTGCTTCATTTTTGTTGTAGTCTTACTTTTTTAGGTGTAATTCCCTATCTCGTCACTCATTAAGATCATCTTTTCCTTTAGTGCCTTGAACATAACTCTGTAATAGTTATTTTTAAGTCCCTATTGTAAAATCCAACATTTGAAATATCTGGAAGATAATTTCTATTGACTGTTATTTTCTTGACTGTGTGTTAAAATTGTTGTTTTTTTTTTACATTTTAAATATTAAATGAGAAATGTCTTTTTACTAGACATTATAGATATTATCTGTTTATACTGTAGAGATTATAGATTGTTATCTTCCTCTGAGGAATGTTGATTCTTTTTTTTTTTTAATTCTTTTTTCTTATTGGTGCCCCAACTTAAAATTTTTTTGGCTTGATTTTACTCTTTGTTGGGTCAGATCTTTGAAAAACATCTAATTGATAGAATTTAACCTGTAAACTCTGTGCCCCCTCAAAATCTTGTCAAGTATTGGGTTACACCTCTGCTAGAGAATCTAGAGTAAGTCTTACTGTAGGGTGTGGGCCTTACTCTATAGCATGGCCTAATTTTAAAATTTATCTCAACTGGATCCCTTGCGTGTTGATGAGTAGTTAACAAGGGGTCTCCATTCTCAACTCGGTTTATATGTCATCATGTGCTAACACTCAGTTCAATTCAGTTGCTCAGTCGTGTCTGACTCTTTGCGACCCCGTGAATCGCAGCACGCCAGGGCTCCCCGTCCATCACCAACTCCCGGAGTTCACTCAAACTCACGTCCATTGAGTCAGTGATGCCATCCAGCCATCTCATCCTCTGTTGTTCCCTTCTCCTCCTGTCCCCAATCCCTCCCAGCATCGGAGTCTTTTCCAGTGAGTCAGCTCTTTGCATGAGGTGGCCAAAGTACTGGAGTTTCAGCTGTAGCATCATTCCTTCCATAGAACATCCAGGGCTGATCTCCTTTTCCAACACTATTGGCGTTTAATATATGTCTTTAGCTCAGTTTCATTGCAGCCACTTTTGGCTATGTCTTCAGTTCAGTTCAGTCGCTCAGTCATGTTCGACTCTTTGCGACCCCATGAATCACAGCATGCCAGGCCTCCCTGTCCATCACCAACTCCCGGGGTTCACTCAGATTCACGTCCATTGAGTCAGTGATGCCATCCAGCCATCTCATCCTCTGTCGTCCCCTTCTTCTCCTGCCCCCAGTCCCTCCCAGCATCAAAGTCTTTTCCAATGAGTCAACTCTTCGCATGAGGTAGCTATGTCTTGCTGCTGCTGCTAAGTCACTTCAGTCGTGTCCGACTCTGTGTGACCCCATAGACGGCAGCCCACCAGGCTCCCCCATCCCTGGGATTCTCCAGACAAGAATACTGGAGTGGGTTGCCATTTCCTTCTCCAATGCATGAAAGAGAAAAGTGAAAGTGAAGTCGCTCAGTCTGTCCGACTGTTAGCGACCCCATGGACTGCAGCCCACCAGGCTACTCCGTCCACTGGATTTTCCAGGCTTAGGGAGTCTTATATTGGTTTTCAGTTATTTTCATTGGGAGAAATAGGCTTGTATCAGCTCCTCTATCATGTGAAGAAGCAGAAGATCATAACTCTTACATCATAAAGTTAGTCTGACAGAATTCAGTCTTTGTAAAGAATAGTGCAATAGGAAATCAGATACTATAGTTAGTGCTAGATTAAATTGTTAAAACCATCTTTTTTTCCCCCTTTGGCCTGGTTTTGAACGTTATCTAAATGTTACCATACAGTATATATATTTTTAAACTTTTTATTGGAGTATAGTTAATTAACAATATTGTGATAGTTTCAGGTGGACAGCAAAAGGACTCTGCCATACATATGCATGTATCCTTTCTTCCCCAAGTTCCTCTCTCACGAAAGCTGCCACACAGCATTAAGCACAGTTCCTTGTGCTATGCAGTAGGTCCTTGTTGGTTATCCATTTAAAATAGAGCCGTGTGTAGATGCCCATCCCAAACTCCCTAACTATCCCTTCCCCTGTCCTTCACCCCGGCAACTCAAAGTTTATTCCCTAAGTCTGTGGAACACATTCTTCTTGACTTCAGTTTCTGTCTTGTTTCTCATTTGATTATCCATTCATTTGTTCATTCATTACAGATATCTGAGTACCTGTGAGGTGTCAAGTATACTGGTAGGTACTCATATACAGTGTTGAGTTAAATAAAAAGTCTGTGCTATCATGGCATTTACAGGCCCAAGGTCCTTTATGTTTCTCCTGTTTGTCGAACTTGGACTAGGAACCTCTGTTGTATGTTCAATTTAAGGTATAGACTAGTCAGCCCTACGACTGACTCATATCTTGCCTTTTCCTGGGACTCTGCTTGATTTCCTTTACAGGTTTCTGTGGCAGAGAAATGTTTTTACAACTGCTAAAACAGTAGTTGAAAAGTTTTGCCCCCTTATAACTTCTATCAAAGTTTTTATCCCTTGATGCAGGCAAGAGCTTAGTCTTGGTTTTTAGGCAGTATTTGGAAATGTACAAAATCAGAATAGGTAGCCCAGCCAGCAAAGGTAGCCAGTTGACTTGAAGAAGGAAAACAGAGGAAAGAGAGGTGAGGACAGAAAGTAGCCACTGGTGCTGAAAATGGGTGAACTATCTCTTAAGAAAATGTTAAAACCTTGTGATTATTGCTAAGAACAATGATGATGAAAATCTTGTGTTTTAAAAAAGTAGATTGAAGAATGACCAAGAACAGTAAAATAATATATGTCAATAAATGAAAAGCAAATCAGTTTCTAAAGTATCTCCTTCAAAGATAATGTTAAAGCTAGCTATTATAATGAAATATGTAGTTTATGAAATTCTACATAAAAATTCTGACCTATTCCTTCTTTGATGGAATTCCAGTGATGTGTAACACAGATTTACTTTTTAATATCTTGATAAAAGATAATTTATGAAAAATATACACATGTATACCCGTGGCGGATTCATGTTGATGTATGGCAAAACCAATACAATATTGTAAAGTAATTAGACTCCAATTAAAATAAATAAATTTATATTAAAAAATAAAATGGGAGATTTAAAAAAAGAAAAATATAGTTTGTAATTTTTAAATGACTTTCTTGAGTAAAGAAAAGTTGCTCAACCTTTTGATTGATTGGTCTAAGAAGATATAACTGTGTCTTCTCTAATGCAGTGAAATCAAAAATTATTTGGGAATTGGTTCTAGAGTCCTTTTTAATTTAAAATTGAGTATGGCCAAAATACTCTTAAACCAGTTGTAAAGTATGTATATGGTTTTAAGCACAACCTTATATCATAATATGCATATTTAAAGTTATTATGTGTATGATAATGTAGCAGGATCATATTTATAAAATACTCAAGTGTTTCACTGTTGGAAGCACTGGAGCAAATTTATGAAGATTCTAACTTGGTGGCTCTTTCTGTTCATGGTCATCTTTTTCCTAAGAGCTGATTTTTAGATTTAGTTAGTGTTTCTCTGTGGTTCTCAACTTAAAAAGAAGAAAAAAAAACCATGATGATGGTGCTCAGTGAAACTATACTTGTTTGGATGGACACTTTACCTTTTAATCCTTTTTTTGGCCACACTGCATGGCTTATAGTATTTTCCCAATCAAGGATCCAACCAGGGCTCCCAGCAGTGGAAGTGCAGAATCCTAACCACTGAACCACCAGGGGATTCCCTGAACACTTTATCTTTTCAGGGTCAAGACATTATTCAGTTCAGTTCAGTTCAGTTCAGTCGCTCAGTCGTGTCCGACTCTTTGCGACCCCATGAATCGCAGCACGCCAGGCCTCCCTATCCATCACCATCTCCCAGAGTTCACTCAGACTCACGTCCATCGAGTCAGTGATGCCATCCAGCCATCTCATCCTCCGTCGTCCCCTTCTCCTCCTGCCCCCAGTCCCTCCCAGCATCAGAGTCTTTTCCAATGAGTCAACTCTTCACATGAGCTGGCCAAAGTACTGGAGTTTCAGCTTTAGCATCAGTCCTTCCAAAGAAATCCCAGGGTTGATCTCCTTCAGAAAGACATTATTAAAATGTATATATCCTTTTGTTGTGTTTTTCTTTATGTGAGGTAACATTTTAGGGCTTAAGTTCTCCAATGCATGCATATGTCCTTTGAGTAAAATGGTTGTTGCATTAAAAAATAATAACTTGAAAAAAGTTTTTGTTGTTGAACAAGTAAAATCAAATTTCTATAAGTTAAGTATCAATATTGTTTTAATGTACTGAAGCTAAAGATTGTTTGGGTGGATGGGATGGGAACAGATTGTGAAGTGTCTTGAAAGCTATGTAGAAATTTAGAATAAGGAGCGATTGTACTTCTTATAAAGAAAAGTAGTATGATCAAAATATGGTTTAATAAGATTTTAATCTCACAAAGGCGTTAGTTTAGGTCAGAGTACGGGAGGGCAGAGGATGAGTTACAATTCATTAATTGTAATCCAGGGATGAAATAAAGTGCTGAACCAAAGGGATAGCATTCATTATTTTTTCAACAAATATTCATTAATAGCCAGTTATGTTCCAGGCTTTGTGAGAATTGAAGATTAAGATACTATTTCCATGATCTTTTGGTACAGAAAGATTTACTAGCCAGGATATAACACAGTGATGCTAATGATTGATAAAATGTACTACATTTAACTTTTTGTCTCTTACAAAAGACACCATAAGAGAGTGAAAAGGCAAGGTTCAGAGTAGGGGAAAAACCATTGACAACATCTTGTAAAGAACTCTTAAAAGTCAGTGAGAAGGACAACTGTATAGGAAAATGAGCAGTAGAATTAAATAGTCCTACCACAAAAGCTATCCAAATAATTTGTAAGAAGGTTTTCATCATTATTAGTCATCAGAGAAATACAAATTAAAACCACAGTCAGATAACATATCTACCAGAGTGGCTAAATATTTAAATTTTTAAGTTTTGGGAGATAATTATAGATTCATAAGAAGTTGGAAAAATAGTTCAGAGAGGTCCACTGTATGCTTCATCCAGATAACCTTGAAAGGTTATCATCTTAGATAATTAAACCTAATATCTTAGACAAACCATAATTAAAGCACAATATTAAAACCAGGAAATTGATGTTCATTATCATAATGATAATATGTATGTGTAGTTCTGTGTCATGTTATCACATGTTGATTCACATAACTACCCTCAAAGTCAAGGCACTGAATTGTTTTTTCAGCTCTGAATTGTTTTTTTGAGTGTTAAAAAAAAAAAAAAGATCTCCCTTCTGCTATTAAACTTATACCCGTCTGCCTCCCTTCTGCTATTCCTAATCCTTGGTAGCCACTAATCTGTTCTCTATCTCTGCAATGTTGTCATTTTGAGAATGTTACATAAATGGAATCGTATAGCATGTTACCCTTTGAGACTGACATTTTTTTCAATCATAATGCCCTTGAGGTCCATTCAGAATGTTTATATCCACAGTTTCGTCCTTTTCAAAAGGACTAAATTTTTAAAAACTGACAATCCCAAGTGGTGATGAGGATGTAGAGCAATATGAACTTACATATTGCTAGTTGGAATATAAATAGGCACAACCACTATGAAAGCATATTTGCCAATGTCTACCAAAATTGAAGTGCACCACCTAATATAGCAATTCCACTCCTAGTAAATACTCAGTAAAAATGTATGTCATGTCTGCTGTCATAAATCACAGGAATATTTTTTAGGGGGTCTGTCTCCTAAAATAAAGGGAATAAAAGCAAAAATAAACAAATGGAACCTAATTAAACTTAAAAATTTTTTGCACAGCAAAGGAAATCACCAACAAAAGGGAATGACAACCTACCAAATGAGAGAGATAATTTGCAAATTATATGACCAGTAAAGGGTTAATATCCAACATGTATAAAAAGCTCATACAACTCAATATTGAAAACAAAAACAAAAAATATTTTTAAATGGATCAAAGAACTGAATAGACATTTTTCCCAAGAGGACAGGTGGCCAACAGGCACATGAAAAGATGCTCAGCATGATTAATAATTGGGGAAATGTAAATCAAAACCACAATGGGATATCATCTCACATCTGTCAAAATGACTCTCATCCAAAAGAACACAAATAACAAATGTTGGTGAGGGTATGAAGAAAAGGGAACCCTCCTATGCTGTTGGTTGAAATGTATATTGGTGCAGCCACTGTGCAAAGCAGTATGGAGGTTTCTCAAAAATCTAAAAGTAGAACCACCACACAACCTGACAATTCCAGTCCTGGGTGTATATCTGAGAAAACAAAAACACTTAATTTAACAAGATACACACACCCCAGTGTTCATAGCAGCAATATTTATAATTGCCAAAATATAGAAGCATCCAAAATGTGCATCAGCAGATGAGTGGATAAAGATGTGGTGTATGTATTTATATGTGTTTATGTGCATACACAGACACAATGGAATACTATTCAGCCACAAAAAGAACAAAACTTTGCCATTTGCGGCAATGTGGATGGACTTAGCATTATGCTAAATGAAGTAAGGAAGTATGATCTCACTTATATGTGGAATCTAAAAAACACAGCGAACTAGAGAATATAACAAAAAAGAAACATTCTCATGGATAGAGAGAACAAACTAGTGGTTACCAGCATGAGAGGAAAGATGAGATGGGCAATATAGAGGTGGGTTAGTAAAAAGTACAAACTGTTGAGTATAGGATAAGTAAGATACCTTATCCTTGGTAGCTTGTACATATCCTTTGTATGTTGTACATATCCAAGGAATATAACAATGTTTTATAATAACTATAAATGGAATATAACCTTTAAAAATTGTGCACCACTCTGTTGTACCCCTATCACATAGAATTGTTCTTGCTGTTGATTAGTTGCTCAGTGTGTCTGACTGTTTGTGACCCCATGGACTCTAGCCCACCAGGCCCCTTTGTCCATGGGGTTCTCCATGCAAGTATACTGGAGTGGGTTGCCATTTCCTACTCCAGGGGATCTTCCCAACCCAGGAATGGAACTGGCATGTCCTGCAAGTCTCTTGCATTGCAGGCAGATTCTTTACTATTGAGCCCCTGGGGATAGCCCTTATAATACAGAATATTATATATCAATTATTATTGTTTGATCACCCAGTTGTGTCCAACTCCTTGCAACCCCATGGACTGTAGCATGCCAGACCTCCCTATCCTGCACCATCTTCCAAAGTTTGCCCAAGTTTATGTCCATTGCATCGTTGATGCCATCCAGCCATCTCATCCTCTAATGCCCTCTTCTCTTTCTGGCCTCAATCATTCCCAGCATCAGGGACTTTTCCAATGAGTCGGTCATTCACATCAGGTGACCAAAATACTGGAGCTTCAGCATCAGTCCTTCTAATGAGTATTCGGGGCAGATTTCCTTTAAGATTGACTAGTTTGATCTCCTTGCAGCCTAGGGGACTCTCAGGAGTCTTCTCCAGCACCACAGTTTGAAGGCATCAGTTCTTTGGTGCTCTGCCTTCTTTATGGTCCAGCTTTCACAATCACAAAATAAATGTCAATTATACTTCAGTTTAAAAGAAAAAGAGAGAAAGGGACTAACCTGGTGGTCCAGTGGTTAAGACTCTACACTTCTGCTGCAGGAGACATGGATTTGATCCCTGATCTGGGAACTAAGATCCTGCATGCCATGTTATGCAGCCAAAAAGAAGAGAGAGAGAAAAGAAAGAAACCTATATTTTAAGAGTCCCAGATATAGAAAACAAACTTATGGTTACCAGGGGGTAGAGCAGAGGGAGAGATAAACTGGGAGATTGGGACTGACATATATAGACTACTATATATAAAACAGATAACTAATAATAACCTGCTGTATAGCATAGGAAACTCTACTCAATATAATGACCTAAATGGGAAAAGGATCTTAAAAAAGTGAATATATATATAACTGATTCACTTACTATACAACATTGTAAATCAACTATATGCCTATAAGAATTTTTTAAAAAGAGGGAAAAAATATGTCTGTTGACTAAAGTAAGTGTTCTGTAAAAACGTAGTTACGGTAACATTTTTTATAATGACTATAGTCTGAAAAGGACCTCAATGCTCATCAATAGTGGAATGGATTTTTTAAAAATCATGGTTTGATCATTGCAGGGATGGACAAGCTTTTTCTGTAAAGAGCTATGTAGTAAATATTTTAGGCTTGGTGTGTCATACATTGACTATGGCAACTACTTAACCAACCCTGCAATTGTAGCACTGGAGCCAGCCATATGCAGTATATGAACAAACAGGTGTGGTTGTGTTCCAATAAAACTACTTAATAAAAACAAACTTGGCTTTTAGGGGCTGTAGTTTGCTGATCTCTGGTGTAGGGTCACAAACTATAAATGAATCTCGTAAAGATATTTTTGTGTAAAAGAAACCATGTTATGATTACTTTTTTATAAAATTGAAAGACAGGCAAATGAATCTATAGAATTAAAGTCAGAGTGTTGGCTATCTTTAGGAAGAAAGAGCGTAGTAATAGGAAGGTGCATGAAGGGTACATCTAGAGTGCTTAGTTATCAGTTCAGTTCAGTTCATTGCTCGATTGTGTCCGACTCTTTGCAACCCCATGAATCGCAGCACGCCAGGTCTCCCTGCCCATGACCAAGCCCCGGAGTTCACTCAGACTCGTGTCCATCGAGTCAGTGATGCCATCCAGCCATCTCATCCTCTGTCGTCCCCTTCTCCTCCTGCCCCCAATCCCTCCCAGCATCAGAGTCTTTTCCAATGAGTCAACTCTTCGCATGAGGTGGCCAGAGTGCTGGAGTTTCAGCTTTAGCATCAGTCCTTCCAAAGAACACCCAGGACTGATCTCCTTTAGAATAGACTGGTTGGATCTCCTTGCAGTCCAAGGGACTCTCAAGAGTCTTCTCCAACACCACAGTTCAAAAGCATCAATTCTTCAGTACTCAGCCTTCTTCACAGTCCAACTCTCACATCCATACATGACCACTGGAAAAACCATAGCCTTGACTAGACGGACCTTGTTGGCAAAGTCATGTCTCTTTGTTGGCAAAGTCATGTCTCTGCTTTTGAATATGCTATCTAGGTTGGTCATAACTTTTCTTCCAAGGAGTAAGCGTCTTTTAATTTCATGGCTGCAGTCACCATCTGCAGTGCTTATTTATATCTTTACCCAAATGGTGGTCCCGCAGTTTCATTCACTTTTGACCCCTCATTGAGATATAAACTTATGATTTATGTCCTCAATAATGTGTATATGTATATATAAATTTGGCTGTGTTATACCTTAGTTAATTTTAAAAATTAAAAACAAAACAGAAACGTATAATTTGTCTTCCTGTCAGAATAGAACTGTGTTTATTCATTTTTGGCATGTGAGAAGCATATAATAAAAGTTCACTGAAGTGAGAATTACTGATAGTAAGCTCTGTAGCAAGAGAAGGGCCAGTGAAGAGTAATGACTCTGAATTAGCTTGAAGAGTTTATTGAAGACTTTTGGGAAAGACTTTTGGTATGTAATTTTGGGAAGTAATCATTTAAGACATTTTCATGGAAAAAAGATAGATCCTATTTTGAAAGGCTAATTGGATCTCATAAATGGTATGAACCGGCAAGTAGCTATTCATATTTGAAGACAGAAGGAAAAGGTTGTTTGGTTAGCTATTAAGAGCAAGATGTCACAACTATTTTGGAATGATGTTGTTTAATTTGATTCATCAGACAAATACTTTTGTCTTTTACCTATGTCCATTCTTTTTAGATGTTACGTTGTAAAATTTAAGGTTATGGACATATTAGCACTGAGTAATGTAGACATGATATAGGGTTTATTGGGGAAAATAACCAGACGTAATAAAATGTAAGCAGCCCCTCAAACTCTTCCCCCCTCCCCCCATGGCTTCGGCCAGGCTTGGATAGTCTTCATGCACTGTGGCCAAATGACCTTCCAGTAGAGAATGGCCTTTACCTTGTAATGTTTTGCATATTTGTAGTTCAGGGCAAGGAAAATCTAAATAACTTTGTAACAGAAATTAGAAGGGGGCCTAGGGACATGAATGGGCCCATTCTTCCTTAGAGCTAACAATGTAGACCTACTCGGCATCCTTGCTGCTAAGTTTATAAAACGGGTTTGGAAATGAATCTTCAGATCTATCTAGATTTATCTTCCATCATATGTTTCCCCTATTAGAAAATGAGATAGAAACTTCTTGGACTAGTATTAAACGTCTACTGCTGCTGCTGCTCTTGCTTCAGTCATGTCTGACTCTGTGCGACCCCATAGATGGCAGCCCACCAGGCTCCCCCGTCCCTGGGATTCTCAAGGCAAGAACACTGGACTGTGTTGCCATTTCCTTCTCCAGTGCATGAAAGTGAAAAGTGAAAGGGAAGTCACTTAGTCGTGTCTGACTCTTAGCGACCCCATGGACTGCAGCCCATCAGCTCCTCCGTCCATGGAATTTTCCAGGCAAGAGTACTGGAGTGGGTTGCCATTTCTCCAACTTTCTTATCAAGACTTTTTGCCACTAGTTCTAAATAAATTCTCTCATTTATTGAATTATCTTCTAATAAATGACTGTTATTCCAAGCTTCTCATCTGTGCTCATAGTACCTAATTTAGGATTCTTTTCCCTTTCTCTAAATTCTCATTTAAGGAGCTTCTTTTGTCTCATCTCCTCTGTGATGCCCCCCTTATGATCTCAATTCTTATACCAAATATTACACTTTTCAGATACTGTCTAATATTATTTTTATTTGTACATTTCTTTCTCTCCATCTAACTGGTAAATTCCTTAAGGATAGGAAATGTGTATTAGATTACTTTGTAACCTCTATAATACCTTAGTGGTCTTGTGTCTCAATGCTCGATAAGTAATTAATGATAAGAATGTATGTTCTTATAATATGTTTTAATTATAAAATGTTCATAACGTTTTAGGGTTCTTGATGCCACCTTTAGACTCTGAATATTAATTGTTTTTAAGTGTAATGCTGGATTCTTTATTGGAACATCTTTTTTTATTCTGTTGCAATCAATTCCGGTTTTTAAAACTCATTTTTTTGAGATTGATATCAATTATTGTCTGTTGGTTACTCTCTTAGCCAGTTTAGTAATTAGATTCCTCCATTCTACTTTAGCAAGAAGTTGAGAACTTTAAGAAGCTAAATCTCATTAGTAAAGAGCAGTTTGAAAACCTAACACCTGAGCTTCCTTTTGAGCCAAACCAAGAAGTTCCTGTAGCAGCTTCACAGTCCAGGCAAGGTATGTAAGTCTGCTTTTCTGTAAGTGTCTAAATAATATTAAAGCAGTTCTAAATTGTTTTTAAAGTTTGCTGCTTTGTTATTTATAGAAAATGTTTAGATGTCTGATAAAAGGCTAGAATTTTAAAACTCAGCTTTTATTTATCCTTTGATGAACTTCAAAACATTTTTAAGGCCTTAAAAAATACAGATTGTAAATTTGGTAAGACAGCCATGTAGTAAGTGGACATAGTTGAAATCCCATCTTACTCTTGGTAAACTGGCAGGTAATCAATGACGCAGGTGAACCAGGAGTTGTCTATTATATTACTAGATCATGCTCAAACACAAATGCTTGCTTAAAAAGTAAGCTGAATTGGTTGGTTCTTTATGTGTCTTTCTTGATTTTAAGTTTGCTAGAAATCCTCTTCACGAAATAAAGAAAAATTTTCACTGACTTGCTAATTTCTTAAAATATACCATTAGTATAATTCTTTTGCTTTAAAGCCTTAGCTTTGTGTGAAAGTGGAAATACCTTTGGGAGATTCATAAATTGAATCTGCCATTTTCAGACAAGTGTAATTGATTTTATTATAGTTTTTCTGGAAGGCAAATTAAAGAAAAACTTTTAATTTGGAAAATTTCAGACATATGCAAAAATAGAACAAATTATATAATGAAACACCATGTACCCATTATCTACCTATGCATTACTTACTTAATCATCTTGTAGCCAATTTTATTTCATCTTGACTCCACTCATTCTCTTTATCTCCCATTGAATTATTTTGAAGCAAACTCCTAATCATATTATTCATATTTTTTATTTGTAAATATTTTTATATATGTTATTAAAAAGGACATCTATTTTAACATATAAATAACCCAGTACCATTATCATACTAAAATTGTTCATAAAATTCCTTAATATGAAATATCTAGTTGGTATTCAAATTTTCTCATTCCTCACTTTAAAAAAAAAATCAGGATTCTTAAAAGTTCCAAACATTGCAATATATTGATATGTCTCTTTTAGTATATAAGTTCATACTGTTTTTTTTTTTTCCCCCTTGAACTTTGTTGTTGTAGAAACTAGAATGTTTGCCCTGTATAGTATCTCACTTTCTGGATTTTGCTGATTGCATCCCCATGGTCATCCAGCCATTTTCTGGCCCTGAATTTTCTTTAATTGTGATTTTGATACAGAGGCTTGAACAGACTGAGGCTCACATTTCTGTAAGAATATGTTATATATTGTTTTGAAAACTACACCATGAGGCACATAATGCTTGATTCTTTCTTTGTGTTGGTGTTAGCTATTGCTTGTAGCTTTTGGTTCACATGGGGCTTCAAAATAGTGATAACTCTGTTTTCATAATTCTTTCTTAATTTAGTAGATTACGTCTGTAAAGAGAATTTCCATTAACTGACTGTTTATCCTGAGATAGAGTCCTAACAGGAAAAGGAATAAATGCTTAATTCTTTGGTTTTGTTTACTGTTTCCAAAGTAATGAGCTGGTTGTCTACACCCTTCTTTGGTGAGCAATGATGAGTCTTTTTGGTTGTGATTTAAAAATTTTTAATTTAATAATTAATAATAATTTTTAAATTATCACTATGATCAAAACTGTTCATTCATCAATAAATTTGGTAGAGTTGCTGGATACAAAATTAATATATATATAGATATCAGTTGCATACTATCAAGAAACTATCAGAAAGAGAAATTAAGGAAACCATCCCATTTATAATTACATTAAAAATAATAAAATACCTGTGAATAAACCTGCCTACAGAGGTGAAAGACTGTACTTGGAAAACTGTCAGAAACTGATGAAAGAAATTGAAGATGACAGAGACAGATGGAGAGATATACCATGTTCTTGGATTAGAAGAATTAATATTGTTAAAGTGAACATACTATCCACGACAATGAACAGATTCAATGAAGTCCCAGTGACAAACTTCCATGGTATTCCAGTGGTAAAGAATCTGCCTGCCAATGCAGGGGACACAGGTTTTGATCCCTGGTCCAGGAAGATTCCACATGCTGTGGGGCAACTAAGCCACTGTGCTACAACTAATGAGCCTGATCTCTGGAATCCACAAGCTGCAACTTCTGAGCCCATGAGCCACAGCTCCTGAAGCCCTCGCACCTTAGAGCCAGTGCTTCACAACAAAAGAAGCCACCACAACGACACACCCACACACCACAACCGGAGAGTATTAGCCCCCACTCTTCACAACTAGAGAAAGCCCGTGCACAGCAATGAAGACCAAGTGCAGGCCCCCCAGCAAAAAAATGCCCATGACAGTTGTCACAGAACTAGAATAAACTGGAAGAACGAAAGGTGCAAACTGATTATTTTTCAAGACTCAAAGCAATCTTGAGAAAGAATAACAGTTGGAAGAATCAGAATCCCTAATTAAGACTATACTACAAATCTATAGCAACCTAAGTGTCCATCAACAGATGAATAAATAAAGAAGGTATGGTACATATAGATATACTCAGTTCAGTTCAGTTCAATCGCTCAGTCATGTCTGACTCTTTGCAACCCCATGAACCTCAGCACGCCAGGCCTCCCTCCCTGTCCATCACCAACTCCCGGAGTTCACCCACACCCATGTGCATCGAGTCGATGATGTCATCCAACCATCTCATCTTTTATCGTCCCCTTCTCCTCCTGCCCTCAATCTTTTCCAGCATCAAGGTCTTTTCCAACGAGTCAGCTTTTCGCATCAGGTGGCCAAAGTATTGGATTTTCAGCCTTGACATCAGTCCTTTCAATGAACACCAGGCCTGCTCTCCTTTAGGATGAGCATAAAAAAAAGAGCGGAGTTTTGTGATTTGCAGCAACATGGATAGACCTGGAGGGCATTATACTACATGAAATAAATCAGACAAAGACAAATACTCTATGATATTTCTTATATGTGAAATCTAAAAAATACAACAAACTAGTGAATTATAGGGGGCTTCCCTGGTGGCTCAGACGGTGAAGTGTCTGTCTGCAATGCAGGAGACACAGGTTCGATCCCTGGGTTGGGAAGATCCCCTGGAGAAGGAAATGGCAGCCCACTCCAGTATTCTTGCCTGGAAAATTTCATGGACGGCGGAGCCTGGTAGGCTACTGTCCATGGGGTCGCAAAGAGTCGGACACGACTGAGCGACTTCACTTCACTTCACTTCAGTGAATTATAACGAAACAAGAAACAGACTCACAGATACAGACTAGTGGTTTCCAGTGGGGAAAAGGAATAGGGGAAATTATGAGGTTAGGGAATTAAGAGATACAAACTATTATGTGTGATACAGGCTATAAGGGTATAGTGTATAATATGGGAAATATAGCCAATATTATTTATAATTATAAATGAAGTATTATCTTTATAAAATTGTGAATCACTATATTGTACATCTCCAACTTATATAATGTGCATCAGCTATACTTTGATTAAAATATCACTAAGAACTGTACAAAAAAGATCTTTCATGACCCAGATAATCACGATGGTGTGATCACTCACCTAGAGCCAGACATCCTGAAATGTGAAGTCAAGTGGGCCTTAGAAAGCAATCACTACGAACAAAGCTAGTGGAGGTGATGGAATTCCAATTTAGCTATTTCAAATCCTGAAAGATGATGTGTGAAAGTGCTGCACTCAATATGCCAGCAAATTTGGACAACTCAGCAGTGGCCACAGGACTGGAAAAGGTCAGTTTTCATTCCAAT
>SJYX01005801.1:0-10884 GCA_006410675.1 Oreotragus oreotragus | reverse complement strand
AGTGACACACAAAGCTGGAGAAAGAGTTTGGTCCCAGAAGAATGCCCTCCTGGCCAACTACAATGGCAATCTCTACCAAACTGACAAATCAAAGCAACAACAGCATATGAGCCTTCAGAGGAAGAATGGTTCACATTTAAAATTTATGATTGCACAAAAGCACTCTAGAATTTTATGTTCAATGTACTGAATAAAAAGCAGCTGTTAGGCAAAGAACAATTAAATGACTTCAATGTGAATGAATTAATCACATTCTCTTATACTTGGGATTCTGCTGTCACTGAAAATAAAGATGGAAAGGACTGCAATGTCAATATTCTAAAAACCAACATCAAAATAAGCATCCAATCTAGGATTCATCCACAAAAATGTAAAATTACTTCCTTGCCTAAGATTTTAAAAGCTTCATCACACTAAAAAAATTTTAAAGCACTCATTCTATATTTGTATAACAGAACAAAGTTATTTCTAACAGCAGTATATATTTTTAATTGTTCAAAAATACTGAATGTTGAGAATTCCCTAGCAGTCCAGTGATTAAGACTGGATACTTTCACTGTTACATGCCTGGGTTTGATTCCTGGTTGGGTAACTAAGATCTTATAAGCCACGCAACGGGCCAAAACAAGAGACAAAAACATTTGCAAGTATAGGCTACACACTCTTCATGGGCTTTCCATTTCACAGAATGGACTCATATTCTGGTAAACATATTAAACTGTGACATGAGTGGAAAAGTCGAAGTATAAAATATATGCAGATAAAAACATCAGAACAGGCACTTGGATTATATACGGCTCCAGTCAAGCATCTGGAGAAGGAAATGGCGACCCATTCCAGTATTCTTGCCTGGAGAATCCCAGGGATGGAGGAGCCTGGTGGGCTGCTGTCTATGGGCTCACACAGAGTCGGACACGACTGAAGCAACTTAGCAGCAGCAGCAACAGTCAAGCGTCAGTTCAGTGATTGGCCAGTTTATCACAAAAGGGAATAGAATAGCCAANACCCATTCCAGTATTCTTGCCTGGAGAATCCCAGGGATGGAGGAGCCTGGTGGGCTGCTGTCTATGGGCTCACACAGAGTCGGACACGACTGAAGCAACTTAGCAGCAGCAGCAACAGTCAAGCGTCAGTTCAGTGATTGGCCAGTTTATCACAAAAGGGAATAGAATAGCCAAAACGTGCACTATGCCAAATACATGGGAAGTGAACTGAATGGCTGCCCGAGTATGAATGGCAGTGTGACTACTACCCTTATTTCTTCTACTTACCAGGAAGGAAGTTTCCGGAGGCTATTTTTTCTCTCATGCTCTGTGTCTACGGTAGGTAATCTGAACACCTGCTGAAGTTATTGGGTTTCCAAATTCCATTTAGGAGAGAGCAAGCTGAACTGTGTGAATGGGTATTTTGCATAGAAATGCTCCCAGGGACACTAATTAGGTTTTGGAAAAGAGGAAGTCAGTCACTTGCTAAATGGCCTCATGGCCAAAAGATAAATTTCACAGCACTCTTCCTATGAATTACAATTTAGCCAAGTAGATTCCAACCAATTCTAGAAACAGAGGGGCAAATGGGCCCCCACAAACTTGGTAAAGCCCATTAAAGAAACAGTTGGTCCCTGCAAGAGGGTGGGGTTGGGAGGAGAAAGGCAAACTTAGCCACAAATGTGTTCTGACTTAGGGAAAGCTAGACACATATGGAAATCCAGGTTTTAAAAATAGAGGAATAAGTTTACCAAAATAAATCTTCCTCCACAAAAAGACTCAGGACCTCCTTAATCTTCAAATTTTCCTACTTCACATAATCTGATATCTATGAAAGTTATTCATAAGTAATATTTTCAAAAAATATACAGTATACTATTTAATACCTATTTTATCATTTAATGCCTAATGCTTATCATTTTGTTATAAATACGACAATGACAATGTTAGTCACTCAGTCATGTCCGATTCTTTGTGACCCCATGGACTGCAGCCTGCAAGGCCCCTCTGTCCATTGAATTCTTCAGGCAAGAATACGAGACTGGATTGCCATTCCATTCTCCAGGTGATCTTCCTGAACCAGGGTTCAAACCCTGGTCTCCTGCATCGCAGGCAGATTCTTCACTGTCTGTGCCAGCAAGGAAGCCCCTAGTAAATTGGTAATTTTTTAAGATCTGCTTTTTAAAAAATCATGAATCCTTTGATTCTTCACAGAGGACCAGAATGATAAGAGTTAAAAAAAAAACTATCAAAAAGGAGGAAATGACATGATTAGAATGGGAGGAAAGACTTCCAAGTGTCTGGATATGAGATACTGCCAGTCATCTTGGGCAGCCGTTCAACCCTGATGGACTGGAATCTCTGACTATGCCCTTTTGTGACAAACTGGCCAACTCCTGACAACAGCTCNAAAAAAAAAAACTATCAAAAAGGAGGAAATGACATGATTAGAATGGGAGGAAAGACTTCCAAGTGTCTGGATATGAGATACTGCCAGTCATCTTGGGCAGCCGTTCAACCCTGATGGACTGGAATCTCTGACTATGCCCTTTTGTGACAAACTGGCCAACTCCTGACAACAGCTCCTGGCTGGAGGGATGAAAGGATAGACATTACTGCTCTTAGGTTTTTTTAATCTGCTTTTTTTGTACTTCTACTTTCTCATTCCTGTCATAATGGAACATGTCCAAGGAAGTTGAGAAAGACTTCCTAGAAAGGGGGGCATTTGAAGTGAATCTTGAAGAATGAAAAGGAATTTGCCAGGAAGAATAGAAAGAGCTGCACATACAAAGGTTGGAATTAGGAAAGGAATCTTTACTGTTAGGGAAATGACAAATGGCAAGAGTTTAAAGTACTTTGAATCCTATTCAACTAATGCTGATAACTATTAGTATATACGTGAATTATCACACTCACTAAACCACTATATTATTTTGTAGTTGAAAACATGAAGTTGTTTTCAAAAGAAACTGTTAAATACCAAGATCATCTAACACTCCTTGCCATGTAGAAAATACCCTCCCAATAGACTGAAAGAGCTATAACTCTAGCTATACAGCTTCTACAAAATTCAAAGGACTTTGCAAGCTTCTCTTTAGTGACTTTGAGGAGGTAAGAAGTGACAAAGAATATCTAAAGATCACTGGGATATGAGGAAAATATTTTCAGCATAGAAAAAATTGTGTTTAGCAAGTATCTGAAGAAAAGCTAGAAGCCTGCCTGACAACCATTAGCAAACACACATAGATATCTTCTAGGAATGGAATTTCAAAATCTGATTACATCCTTGCTGCTGCTGCTGCTGCTGCTGCTGCTGCTGCTGCTGCTGCTGACTTGTTTCAGTCGTATCTGACTCTGTGCGACCCCATAGATGGCAGCCCACCAGGCTCCTCCATCCCTGGGATTCTTCAGGCAAGAATACTAGAGTGGGTTGCCATTTCCTTCTCCAAAGCAGAAGCCCACTCAACTACTGCTGATGATTATCATTCAAAGCTAAATTTCCTCTGTCAAATCAGAATGACTTACAGGTAGAAGCACATTACTTTAGGATCCAAAGGAACACAATGATTTCTACCTCCTTGCTTACACATCTACACACGCATGTGTGCGTGTATGCACACACACACACACACACACACACACACACACACACACCAGCAACCATAACCAGGCTTTGCTGATTAGTCACACTGACTTTGATAACCTCTCCTTGTGTGTTCTCATATTTACTGGCAGCTTTACAAATGGGCTCAAAATAGCTTAGCCTGTCAAAAATAATTCCCTATCCAGAGGACATACTTGCCCTGCCTACATTGATTTGCTACTGTCATAGCAGCAGTGCTTCAGATATCACCAGGCATTGGAAGTGTGAAGAAACACATTGAGGATGCAATAATGTGAAAAAGGAAAAGCAAGATATCAGTGACAATGCAACAATGTAAAAGACAGAAAGAATGCATTCATTAAATCCTTGCAACTTACTAGTTACTATGCAAGGTGCTAAGAAAATGGTTACAACCCCTCAAGTTACAGTCTATCCAAGCAGTTACCCATTTCCAGGAAAGGAGCAAGGAATGAGGCCTGCAGAGCCTTCAAATGCCATATTTTAAAACCTTGATTTTATATAATAGGCAGTAGGAAATCAACATTTTAAAGCAGGAGAATACAAATGATCAGATTAATTATATATTTATATATAAGTGCAGTGAAGTGAAGTGAAAGTCGCTCAGTCGTGTCTGACTCTTTGCGACCACATGGATATACAGTCCATGGAATTCTCCAGGCCAGAATACTGGAGTGGGTAGCCTTTCCCTTCTCCAGGGGATCTTACCAACCCAGGGATTGAACCCAGGTCTCCTGCATTGCAGGCAGATTCTTTACCAGCTGAACCACAAGGAAAGCCCATTTATCTCTAAAGGCGATATCAAAAATGGGGTGAGATCCAGGAAAGGAGAAGCAAAAAGGATTAGACAGGCCACGTAGGCAGGATAAAAAGAATCTTAACTAGGCCAGAGGCAAAAATAGATAAAGAGAGAAAAGAAAACACACACACACACACACACACACACACACACACACACCAGAATTAAGAGATATTTCAAAAGCAGCATAAGCAGGGCATATAGAAGGAAGCGAGAGGGAATATTCACTGAGAGACATCTCTGATATTCCTGACGTGGCTGAGTCAGGAGACCGCCACGCCAAGAGGAAAGACAGAAAAGGTGGAGAAGGAGCCCATCCTATTGAGGAGGAGACCATACTTTTAAGCAGTGTTCACGATGAATCTGCAGTTAAAGCAGTTTATGCAAGTGAAGGTCTTTATTAAGTAGAAAATATGAGATTGAAGATCAGAGGAAATAGGCTCAGCAAGTTAGGCCATGATAGCAGAATGCTTGTCATTCAACAGGTATAAAGAGAATGAACAAATTATGAATTTTTTTTAAACAAAATGGTAAGAGGTGTAGAAGGTAAAACAAGGGCAGGTCATGCCACAAAAGGCAATTCAAAGATTTCTAAAATTTGGACAATATCACACCATAATATCTGCATTCTTGAGGTTTAAGTGGGTACTGTTCTATGGACTCTTGGACAAACAAAACAAGAAAATCCACACAATCACCTATTATTATAAAAACTCCTGAGGCACCAAAACAACATAGCCTACCAATTTCTCTCTAAACTCGAAACACCAAGAGCCCATGAAAGGCTGTGAAGGATGAAACAGGCCCCAGGACATCACCCAGCAAGTCACACGGGCTTCTTCAGACGCTGAGTTGGTCCGGTTAATTCAATAAAATACTGCCAGCCATGAGGAGCAGGAGGGGAAGAAAGAAAATGCTGTAAAGGGCATTTTTAATCCTGTTCATAATTCATCAGATCCTAATAAAAGAGCTCTGCATAAACAGAGCCTTGGAAATCTTTTCCTATAGCATCAAAACTAAAACCCAATGTTAATTAAAACTTAAAACAGCACCCACAATTGTCAAATCTGGTCATATGCAGTTCCAGTGCTTTTATTTGATAAGTATTTGTCCAAAACATAGTATTTCTAAATTATTTGCCTATGTCACTCATTTCATAAACTTTAAAGGCATAACAGAAAAATAGTTGTCAAAGAAGCCAAAGATGATTTTATCCTAATCCATAAATGTAAGTATTTACAGAATTACAAGAAAAAACACATCCAATACTGGCTTGAAAACAAGACAGACGAAGTTAAAGGCTCTTGAATGATTACTATTTTAATATTCAGTACTTGAAGATTGTAGAATCTAGATTCCAAAAAGTTTCTTAACTCTATGCAAATTTCATTTCAATTACCTTTCTCTTCACCTATAGTTGTGACAGCATCAGCTCAGAAATATTTGAGAGGAAAAACCCACCCTCCTCTGACCCCTCATGCTGTCACTTACTTAGATTTGAATACATGAAGGAGAGGTGTAAGACATGAGGCACTACCTCTATGAAAACAGAAACTGAAAGTGAAAGTGAAGTCGCTCAGTCATGTCCAACTCTTTGCGACCCTGTGGACTGTAACCTACCAAGCTCCTCCATCCATGGGATTCTCCAGGCAAGAATACTGGAGTGGGTTGCCATTTCCTTCTCCAGGGGATCTTCCCGACCCAGGGATTGAACCCGGGTCTCCCACCTTGCAGGCAGACGCTTTAATCTCTGAACCACCAGGGAAGCCCAAGGAATCCCAATTAAATAATTTAAATATTTAATTTAAATAATGCTATAGCAGTGCTTTAGTATTAGTGATAGAAATCTTATCAGATACATACTCCCATTTCTTTCACTCTGGTTTTGCTCCTAAGGCTTAGAGTAGTTCATATTTAGACCTTTAATATAGAACATAACACAGAATGCAGTGTGGTAGGATGAGGAAAATCTAAAATCATGATACTCAAGTTAAATCTCTGGCACCTTTATTTAAAAACAATGTGGCCTTAAGCATTCCATCATCTGCAAAAGGAATAATAACAACTCAGAAGGTTGTCATAAACAATGAATGTGATTGTATTTGTTAAAGTACTTTGTAGAGTTAAAAATTAAAATAGAAAATAAAGTTGAGTGATCTAGCACTAGGCCACTTGTGATAAATCTTTCAATTGTCCTGTGATCTACTAATGTAAGACAAAAACCTCTGCCTAAAATGCACTGGCTTCCCAGTAAATATGGGATCAAAAAATATGAGCAGTAAAACACAAATCCACAAACTGTCAAGTGTCTAATACGGCAGTTCTGTTCATAACAGTTATCTGGACGGAATACATCCAGATGGTTTGGAAAGTCACCATCATTTAAACATAGCCAGACAGAGTCTCTGAGACTGAAACTCATCTTTATAGAAACAATCTAGTTTCTAATGCCGATAAGAGTAATCCTACAGTGTAACTTATTCTTAATTTCCTGGCTTTATACTGATAACTTTCAATATAAGGAACAGGTAAGTGTGGACCCGGGGAAATGGGAAGATGTCAGTGAAAGGGTACATATCCAGCTATAAGACGAACAAATTCTGAGAATCTATTGGGCAGCACGGTGATTATAGCTGATAATACTGCTTTATATTTAAAAATCACTACATGAGTAGATCTTAACTATTCTCACCACACACACGAAAAGATAATTATGTGACGTGATGGAGGTGTTAGCTAACCCTACAGTCAGAATCATTCTGTAATATGTAAGTATATCAAAGCAACACACTGTACATATTAAACTTATACAATGCTGCTGCTGCTGCTAAGTCGCTTCAGTTGTGTCCGACTCAGTGCAACCCCATAGATGGCAGCCCACCAGGCTCCCCCATCCCTGGGATTCTCCAGGCAAGAACACTGGAGTGGGTTGCCATTTCCTTCTCCAATGCATGAAAGAGAAAAGTGAAAGTGAAGTCACTCAGTCGTGTCCGACTTAGCGACCCCATGGACTGCAGCCCACCAAGCTCTCCCGTCCATGGGATTTTCCAGGCAAGAGTGCTGGAGTGGGGTGCCATTGCCTCCTCCGAACTTACACAATGCTATATGTCAATTACATCTCAATAAAGCTAGAAAAAATATATAAGGAATAGATACTGATGAAGAGTTGTTTGTGACATTAAGTTGTTTGCTCCATCACAGTTTTACTTCAACTTAGAAACTAATTCTTGAACACTCAGGCATCAGATAGGAGAAGGAGCATTTGACTGAGCTCCAAAGACTTCAGTTTTAGCATCCATCCTGTCACAGGGTGATTATTTTATCCACCTTCTCTTAACTGTGACTAATACATCATGGAAAGAGGTAGAGGAGAGGAAGCAGGGAGCTGGCTAGTTTCTGTGATCTTTTCAGGCCTAAAATTGTTCTCCTATGCTTAAGGAAGGAACTGGGTAACATGACCCCTATTCTCACAACGTTTACAATCTAGCTGGGAATTTAGGAAATGAAGACATACAGCTAATAAGGAGAGAGAAAATTCACAGTTGTCAAATGATCGGTATAGAAAATACCAGTGGCTACTGATTTTACAGCATGGAAGGATCGATCCTAGTCACGTGGATTTCATCAATGATTTGAGCTGAAATGTTTAGCATAAGCAGGACTTGGGTAGAGAGGATGGGAAAGGTATATACTGCCTTCTTCCATGATGCACCATGAAGATGACAAAGAGTATCTGACAAATCATCAAGCTTCACCTTATTCATGGGGCTTCCCTGGCGGCTCAGTTGGTAAAGAATCTGCCTGCAGTGTGGGAGACACGAGTTCAATCACTAGGTAGGGAAGAGCCCGGGAGAAGGAAATGGCAACCCACTCCAGTATTCTTGCCTGGACAATTCCATGGACAGAGGAGCCTGGGGGGCTACAGTCCATAAGGTCGCAAAGAGTTGGACACAACTTTCACTTTATCTTATTCATGGAGATATCTCATACTGACATGTGCTTCTAACCTGGAATGACACACTTGCAGGGACGGGAAGCTCAAAGCTATCCCAAGGCAGCCTGATACATCCTTGGACCACTCTAATGACAAAGCTCTTCTAGGTACTGAGCCATAGACAGCTTGCCCAATATGACAGGGTTTTCTGTTCTTCCTTCATCATACTGTACAAAGAACAGCTATCTAAATATGTATCTTTAATAGGTAACACTAGGTACTGAAGAAAAATTTAAAGAAAATTGATCCTTTCAGATAGTAATTTGGCTATTTTCTCTCCTGATCAGGCCACATTTTTTTCGTCTGATTTACAGAAGCCATCCCCACACTTACCTGTTTACCTTTATAACATAACACCTTATTTTCTACATCATGTAGCAATGTCTAGTTTCTGCCTTCAAAACTATCACTCTGTTTCTCCCTGATATAAAAAAAATTTTTTTTTTACACGAACTCCCAAACATGAACCCCCCTCCCACCTCCCACCCCACATCATATCATAATTTTTCACTACTATTAGTGTTATACCCCTAAAACTTTTTTTCCTCCCATAAGAGGTCCATCTCATTCATAACACAAATAGTCAAAGCACAATAAAATCTGAAGGTAATATCCACAATCTAAGAAAAAGATCTGAAGACGCAAACAAAAATTTTCTAAACCTGAGTTATATATCCAAAATAATTCTACTAGAAAACTGTGTTGTTACATTTCTTTTCAAGGCAAAATAACAAACTATAACATCTTCAGTTAAAAAATAAAACTAATAATGATAGTTTATGATAAATAAGATGTTAATAAAGTATATATTTTTCTATTTAAGAGTTTTTTTTCTTCCTAATCCTTAGTGATATACTACATCTTTTCTACTATATTACTGAATTAAAATATCTTAAATTTATTGAATCAAATGTTTTGAGGATAAAAAATAATAAATCCAAGAGATAATTACTGTATACACATTGTGCTTACAAAGGTCACTGGGAATGTAAAACTGTAGAACCAATGGCATGTTAAAAAGTAACAGTAACTGTTGAAAGTAATTTAAATAAAATATTTCCTATCTTTTTTTTTAATTAGAGAATTTTTGACAGCATGTGCTATCTCCTATTGTGCACACATACACACACAAAAATCTTTTGGCTTACAAAAAATAATTTAAGGATTGGCAAGCAATGGCCCATGGACCAAATCTGATCCACCACCTGTTTATGCATAGACTGCAAGACAAGAATGTTTTCTTTCACTTGTAAAAGGTTGGAAAAAAATAAAAAGAATAATATTTGAGTACAAGTAAAGTTATATGAAAATCAATACTCTATTTATGTAAACAAAGTTTTATTGGAAGACATCCATGCCAGTTCACTTATATTTTATCCATGGATGCCTTCAACTATAACGAAAGAGTTAAGGAGTTGCCATGGAGACCATGAGTAGCCCTCTCATCGTGCATTACAAATTGCCAGTAATAATTCACTTTTTCTTCTTGGCCTACAAAGTCTAAAATATTTACTATGTGGACTTTTGCAGAAAAAATTTGATGAACTCTGGAATAATATAATGATTCATAATTTCCTGAAGAATTTATGAATATGGCAGCTTCTGTGATTCTGAGCTATCAACTGAACTTCTTGAATTTTACCATAATATAGATTCTTTTTTTTATCTAGTCATATATTTACAGTAACAATTTCAAAATATATTTAACTAAGGATTCTCCATAAAACAGAAAATGTACAGTTTTTAGACATTCTTTGACCCAGTCAATAATTAAATGCCTACTGTGTACCATGAAGATTCCCAGGGATTCAAAATAAATAAAACGTAATTGCGAGCTCTAAGAAGTCACACTCTAGTAGGGAGACACAGTACTCTAATAGAAGTTTTTGTCACTAGAGGGAAGGCCAAAGCAATGAAAGTAAAGTCTGCCATTCTGTAATCACATATTATCATTTTAAAAATATTACCTCTGTCTGAATTATTGGCAAGTTATACACTCAAATAGATAAGGCAATAAGGCTTGCCAAACACTTTTATCCATCAGTAGTTTTAATCAAAGTATTGGCCTTATATATGTAATTAACCTTGAGCAATGCAGGTATACATAAAAATGTTGATTAAGAATTTAATAATTATCCTTCTGAACTTCAGAAGTTAGCTGGCATCTGGTCCTTAAATATGATAAACAGACATCCATTCATCACAGGTTATTTATACATAAATGAAGAGAAATAGTAACTGAATGGTTAATGAAGAATATAATAGATAAATATCACTAAAAATACATGACTTGTTTTGTATTCAAATCCCAAGTGTCCTACAAATGTCACTTTACTTGGAAGAAAATTTTTGAGAATAATCGTCTCTTGATTCTACTCAGAGAGTCAATCTATTGTATAAAAAAACAGAAATCATAAATGCATCAGCTTTTCATAATTAGAATGCCAAGATCCACATGCAGTTAAGTATATTGGCTGTTTGCCCA